>JAVDPK010052406.1:0-20513 GCA_034780415.1 Cichlasoma orientale
CACACACACACACACACACACACACACACACACACACACACACACACACACACACACACACACACACACACCTAAGATACTGTGCAGGACCCTCAAGCTCCGGGGCCTCTGGTAGAGGACATGAGGGCGAGCTGTGATTCTCCACACAGTTACCAAACTCACTAATTATTTTCTTCATAAACATATTGCTGTGAGCATCTGAGGGGGCAGGATACACCCTGGACAGGTCGCCAGCATGGCTGACACACAGAGACAGACAACCATTAACGCTCACATTCACACCTATGACCAATTTAGAATCATCAGTTAACCTAACCCCACTAACTGCATGTCTTTGGACTGTGGGAGGAAGCCGGAGTACCCTGCATGTTCTCCCTGCAGACACGGGGAGAACATGCAGACTCCACACAGAAAGGCCCCGGCCAGATGGTAGATTTGAACCCAGGACCTTCTTGCTGTGAGGCAGCAGTGTATATTGATGTAAGACAAGTAAGAAGATGTAAGACATTTTTATGATTATGCAAAACTATCAATCTTAAAACTTTATTGAGAAATATAAATGATTGGACAAAAGTTTATTTGTTTAGAGAATACACCAGCTATGCTCTGCAGTACTACTGGGCACCTAATAAGCTCTGACATTCCCTAAACAGATGCGTCTGTGTGAACATAAAGCAATTTAACATATTTGTCTTTTGGAGTTATTTGAAAATATGATACTTTAAATACTAGACAGGTAAGATCAGTAGATGTGGGCAGACAGGTAAAGTAGGAGCTGATTTAAAGCATTCAAAATGTAACTTTAAAGTCAAAAAGTCCTAAATCCAGGAGAAACCCCCATCTGACTTCACTGGTCTATAATCAAGAAGAGAAAGTTCAAGATAGAATCTGAGACTTTAATGATGAAAATGTATTTCAGTATGGATGGCAAAAACATGTAGGCTAATAAAAGGATAAAAAATCTATCAAATTCCACGTCTGTGCACAGGCAGGATTACAGCTGTAGTAAAACCTCGGCTGGAATCAGTTCTGGTGAAGTTTAAACGCAGGAACGTCTCAATCCAAGATAAATATCTTGAGCAGATAAATCAACTAAATCTGAAATTAACTTCCATTTTCCATTCTTTCATGTTTTGACAGGTGACTTAAGAGACAATGATGGGTAGGGTCAGGCTTAAATCTGCTACAATGCAAAATCCAGGAAAATCAAAAGGACTTTAGTGTTCTGTCGGTGCAAGTGAGACAGAACAATGTAGGTTATTGTAGCTGAGTTTAAGAGGATTGAGTGAATATTTTAACTCCAGCCAAATATCAAGCCAGGAAAAAAACCCACTCTTCCCACCATCTGTGCCTGCTCTGGTCTGCCCTGAGTCATCACCTTTTTTCTTCTCTTCCTCTATTTCCTCTGTCCTTCTCTTACTCGCAGATTAAGGCCAAGACATTCCTGTTAATCAAAGAGTCAGTGTAGAGAAACCGCAGAGGTGTCTACTCTGTTCTCACATAATTCATTTTTCCTCCTGCCCCCATACGCTCCCGTTCGCCGTGGTAATGATGCTGCCTGCACATGTGTGTTTGTGTGTATAACAACACTGCATTACAGTGATGTGGTTGGGAGAACTTGACAGAGCTCTGCTGAGTGTCAGGATGTTAACCAGCAGAAGGCTCTGCACTGCACACAGTCACCACAGCTGCACTGCTGCATGCAGTAGTTTCATTTACTGGCATGGAAACTTTCACCTTTAATGTTGTGATACCTTTTCTTTCCTCCTTGTTTTAGTGCACACAGAGGCTGTTTTTATATGTACACACCACTGCAGTCCATTACTTTAGCAAAAAAAGCCATGAAAAAAATTGAAGTGTCAAACCCCATTATAGATATGTTTAAGTTACTGCACAGGTCTGTAAATGTTATGAGGAAACGGTGTCAGTTAAGTCAATTAACCAACAGTCAAGATCTGCTTTTGCTGAGTTTCTCTTTATTGGTGTAATGAATAAGTTAAATTCCTCTTTTAAATCCATACTTTAAAAGGTTTAATGATAAGGATGGACACTGAATCACCACACTTCTTCTCTGCATCTGATTTAAAACCCTCATGCACTCAATCAAAGCTTCAGCAAAAGAGAAAACATCTTGAAACAGAGACTTAACGACTCCTGACAATATCGGTTAATTTTCATTATGTCCAAACTTTTTAAACGGAGGTGTCAAGATTCAAAAAGTCCCTGCAGGTGGGTCTCTAATACTATTTTTGCATCTTATGGAGTACATAATATAAAAAGATTCTGAATTTCATTAGAAGCTGCAATCAAAGCAGGCAGGAATATAAAACTGTGTGTTTCCCCATAATCTTGCCATCAGCAGCATGATTTATGGTCTTGGGAAGCCTAGCACGGTTACTGGTATGGTTAAGGCTGGGCAATTACAAACTTTAAGATTAAAGGTGATACACTTGGACCACAATCACTCACCACGCCTGGTCTTGGATAAGGAACCCTGCCTTCATAAGCACCCCACTGGTAGTCAGGACCCTCTTTATGAGCAAAAGGTCCGTTGAAAACTTCTCTGATATCAGCCATGCGGTAAACACACACAGCAAAGCCCTGGAATACATTACTGTAAAGAAGAAAAAATCACGTCACAACAAAAACACGTTAGCGTTGCACAGACACACACTTGAATCCGTCTCATTTATGAATTGAGCTTCATGCGTGTTTACCTGATGGTGCTAAAGATTGCATAGACGTCTGGGTTCCTTTCATCTTTGGTCCTCAGCATGAAAACATCCTCTGTTTCACCAAAACACAATGTCAACGTGTGCGTGCGAGAATAAATGTGTGTATATAACAGTGTGTGCAGGTATTATACACTGTTAGAAGTAACCACGTGCAGGATCGGATGAAAATTCGAATGTAAATCGTTTGTGTGCTTTAATGTGTCTCACCAAGCTGGTTGAAGTGAGTATCGATTCCATGAGGTCCTGGTACAGAACAGACAAGTCTGGCTTTGATAAAGGTGCTCCACTGTTTGACCAGCACTCTCTGACCGCCAACATCATTCTGGCACGAAATACAGAAAATCAATCTATAAAGCACAGCTGCATATTTATTTCCAAACACACATCATTCATTGTTTTGGCTCTTTACCACACGCTGCTGGATGTGAAATTAAAGTGCTGACTTTCAGCTTTAGCTTCGATTTAGGGTGTTCTGATCTTCAACCACTGCAAGAGAGCTACACACAGCGCTTCAGTTTGCGCATGAGGATGTCAAACAAGGTTAAAATGTGAAAGTTTAAGCGTGCTTTTGCCTGGGCAAACATTACTGATACAGTCTATCAAAGTTCATGGAAACCCCAGCAGCTGCGTCCATGAATTTGTGCTTGTGTGTATTTGCGTGTATTCTTTTCTGCATGCCTGTATTTGCATGCACTGTACAGCACAGACATGGGTTTATAAGGCAAATCATTGCGTGAAAGAATGTTACAGAGCGTGCAGGCCAGATGGAGATCATTGTTGGGAAATTTGACAGCTGTGTGCATTTTGGAAGAAGAAACAATTCATATACTTCAACATTTCATGATGCACCTTTGGGGAAAGTAAATATTTGATTGCCCCAAAAGAAATTGGCCTTTTCCACAAGGTGGTTTGCAGTTGATATAATAGGAGGCTAAACCCATAAAGCCATTACCTTCTGCCCTGGAAAATTAATTCTGCAGACGTTTGTACGTGACCTTTTCCTGAATCGAGCTGCTTCCTATACAGAATCTAGCTCAGTGTTTCTGTGGCTCATCACTGACTCAGAATACGAAACCCATATTGGATCCTCTGGTGCTCCTTTGCAAACTCTTCAAGTGAAATATCCCTACAGACGTCTCATTCCTGGGAGAGGATATCTGTATGGCCTCGAGGAAGTGCATGTGTAGCTCACCTGTCCATCTGGCTTCTCTCATCCTCGCCTATCAACAAACCATCTTTCAGTGTTTCTGCATATGTATACAACAGTTTGTTTTCTTTTTTTTCTGGGGCGGGGGGGGGGGGGTCTCCTGAGTTAATTCTTTCTTCGTTCTTTCTGTTTCAGCTTACAACACAGGGGTTACAAAAAGCTAAAGTATCTTACCGCACACACTCGTCCGACTCGTGTGTGTATGGCCCCCTCCCTGTCTCCTGCCTCTGTGGCCTTCTCAGTGAAGAAGAAATACACTTTATCATTGTCTCTGTCATCATTGTCCGGGATGAGGTGGGCTGCAATGAACTTGGGATCTGCAAGGTTGATGGAAAGGTGGAGAAGCATTCCATGTAGGAGCGTGAACAAACCGGGCATTCACTTTAGAGAAAAGTGTTGTTCTTTGTTTCAGCATCTTTATACTAATAGATTATGTGCCTCTAAAATGTAACATATCTCTGACAGACTTGTTGTTGCTTGTTTTGTGCTTCTGACGACTTCACCTGTTTACCTAACATTGTTTTATTTCTGTATTGGCAAAACAGTGACACATTACCATGAAGGAGCTTCTGGTCGGTCTCTGTCCTCATGGTGGAGCGACCACCCATACTTCTGAATATCACAGAGTCTCTTCCCAGGAAATCTGCTGTAAGTCCTGTATACAGCTCCCCACCTACAGAGACACAGGACATGTTTAAAGGAAATGAGGAAGATGATGAGAACAGCAGAGTTTAGAGAAAAAGGCTGTAAGAATGTAAAGAGGGTCATCGGTAAATAAAAAGGAACTGCTGCAAAAAATGATGGGTGGTAGAGGCTAAGTTTGAGGTTTAGGTAAACGAGGGACAAAGATGCAGGGCAGGAAAGAAGAAATGGAACAAATCCATTACAGAACACACAGGGAGAGTAATTCGAAACCCAAACATCCTCCTCTGAGACCATCAGCAGTGGACTAACTTTAAGTTTCAGCAACTCAGAAAATTTTTTGTAAACGAAAATAAAATACAAAATCCTTCCTCCAGCACATTTTTCACATTATGCTGGGAGAAACCTTCAGCTGTCGGGGTTATCAGTCGGAGGACAAGACAGCAATCCCAAAGGGCTTTACAACAAGCACTCACTGCATCTATCGCATAATCAAGACTTATAAGAGCATTTTTCAGAGTAATCCGGGTTGTTTTCAAAAACACAACTGTTTTTAATTTTTCCCAGCTGGTGGAGAAACTGAATCTGCCCAGAAAGACAAAAAAATAGATTCTTCTTATTTCATTTGGCTCTGATAATGGTATTAGAAACACACAGACACTTCTGTACTGCACAGCGAGACACACATGCAGGCAAACTGATGTGGTATGACATAATCGTGCATGCAAATATAAACATGCGAACACCATAACGAGCGCTGACAGGCTGTGCGGAGTCGAGCTTTGTTTGCTTGGGAAAAGATCCTAAAACTGAAGAGGAGACGTTATTGAGTTGATAACTGATGAAGAGGATTTTCACCAAGTTTTCGCTTTTTCATTCTAATCATCTTCTTAGCATGTTTCTCTTTATCTTTCTATAATGTGTGGGTCAACGCTCTATTTGTGTATTTGTTGTTTCTTTCTGTCATTATTTGGTTATCGCTTTAAGAATATTTCCAGGATATTTACTCTGGAGAAGTAAGAAGAAAAAATAAGCAGCAAAACGCCCTTTATGGGTTTAATCACTAATGATCACTGGGGTCAGCGGTCAGATGGAAATTCAAATGCAGTCCTGAAACAAGAGTCTGAATTCAGTCTGTCATTGAACACATCCTTACTGACCCAGAGGGAGGCTGGAAACCTGCTGACTACACTTTTTACACTTTAACATTTAAACTGGCGCCGAATCCTAAACCGTCAACAAATCAAAATCCTCTCCAGCATGTATGGTCTCATCTCTGTTACGATTTCTCTGATGAGCGTTTGATGAATACTTTTGTGTCTATTTTTCTGTATGTAATCTCACTGCAGATGTCCAAACTACTATTTGGCTCTAATTTGCAGTTTTCCTGCCAATTACGGCGCACTGAGGGATGAATTCTGATGCTGAAAGCACCCAGCTGAGGAGCCAGAAAGGGATGTATACACACACACACACACTATATATATTTCCACCCTTAGTGGCTCCTGGGATTGTGTATCATTGGCATAAATCAGCATTATTTCACAAGCCCCAGTAAATACCTTGTGACATTCAGAGAGAAACACCCAGAACTTTTCAACTTGTCAGGGGGTTAAATAGTCAGATGCGGCATGTAAATTATTAAATAAATTAACAGCTGTGCCACAGAGACTTATGAAATTGATATTTTGTTGTGCAACCCTTTGCACAGAAAACGATGAGCGCTGGAAAAGCCCCTGTTGGGTCTTTACCCTAGTCTCTCTTTTTTGGCATGTTTACCTTTACTGTGACAGTAAAGAGGCAGGCAGTAAACACAAAAAGGTAAAGGGGTATGACATGTACCAGAGCGCGCTGCTTAAATGTTTGGAATATGTCAGTATTATTGATTTTAAACTGTTGCTCACACTATAATGGCTTCATAAACCACTCAGGAAACTGTTTAGAAATTTGGGTCAAACAATATGGCACATACCACTGAAGGTGCTAGCGAAGGGGAAGCTGGGGTCATGTGGAACCCTTCCTCTTCCATTTTCCACATTCAGAGGGTCCGTGGTGAACATGTGCTGGGGAAGAGAAAGACTCAGTTAGAATATAGCAGGTGGTCTCTAAGACATCATGTATGAGTGTATTGATGTTTATGTTCTCTACAGAAAAAGGATAGTTTTGCTTCAAGTGGTTCAGTTTGAACACAGCATAACGCCTGAGATTAATTATTATATTTCTGAGGAAAATTTCAAGAGGTATGGCTGCCCAGCAGACCCAATGGGATCCTGTATAAAGGCTTAATTTCTAATAACTGAAAGGCCATTGTTCTTCCTCCCTGTTCCATTGTCTACGCAAATAAAGAGACCAGGGGCTGGTTTCAGTTTCACCGGGTGTTACATTTATTTGTCCTTTCAGCGAACTCACAGCGTCTGTCTGCGACTGACGGCGCTGTCTGAGATAAGAGGAAATGCAGGATCAGAGCAGTTGCCAGGGTTCAGAGAAATTTCCCACCCTGTTCCCCGTGCAGATTATTCCTTAGGGCTGTGTATTTTGAAGAGCCAGCAGGGTAATAAAGGAAGAAAAATGTCAATAAAACAGTTATTAAATAGACTTAAAATACAAACTTTGTCAACAATAAAAAAGTGTTAAACTTTTGAGATAATAAAACTCAGTCTGCAGTCAAGAACCAAAAATATCCAGCCATATTTATGGCATTAAAATACAAACAATCTCCTCCAGTCTGTGGCCACATGATTGAATAATATGGTGTTTGGTTCAGCCTAACTTTGCCTATTTATTTTCACAACACCAGCATATCCTGCTGCACAGCAACAGCTGTTCTGCACAGCAACAATCAACAAGGTGAAGAGTCTACAGCACCATTAGCTACTTCACTGAGTCTGTGCAAAAAAAGCAACAACACATCTCTAGATTTTAAGAATTTTATAGGCAATATAAATCTGACATCACTGCACACTGGATGTTGAGACAATGGCTGTATCTTCCAAGGAAAGTAATTTGTCACCTGACCTACAGTGTTTACCTGCTTACCTTTCTTTTGTTTGGCTAAAAAGTAGATTCAATCAGCCAAAACCAACAGCTATCTCCAAAACGGCAGGAACGAGGCCGCTAACAGGCTTCCTATAGGGTTGTGCTCCATGATGTAACATCCTGAGGGATCTGAGGGAGGCACATTTGGCGCAAATGACCTGTGGTTCAATGGCAGCTGGCTGCTTCATTAAGACAACATGCCAGCTCCTGACATGTTGAAAATGAGCACATTTTTTGGCTACACTAACATCGGTGTCATTTACTCTTCCTGCACTTTTGTCAAAATTAGCATTTAAAACAAGTAAAGTCCCCTTTTTTTTCTACTTGGCGGTATAATTTGGTCGTACTGAATAGAAATGGAGACATGATTTTTACACGTTAGTTCTGCAGTGTGTCCAGGTAAAGAATATATTTTAGGTTTGCACGCAGGGTTCGCAGTCCAGTCTTTGCCTGCCAAGTTAACATGGCATAACATAAATTTACATTCCCCGTCTATGGCTATTTTACATGAAACTGCAGTCAAATTCTATTTTCTGACTCTGGCAGAGTGGAGTAAGGAAGCAATTAAAAAAAACAGAAGGGCTCTTTGTCATTTACCCATTTGTAAAGTTCACCTGACAAATACCGGCCATATCCTTGGATTGTGCGATGTGTCAGGTCAAAAACGGGTCAACGTGGACAAGAGGCCTTTTGTTTTTAGTCTTTGTATTTCCACTTCAGTGACACCAATGTACCAGCCTGTCTTTGCCAGAGACGCCTTTGTGTGATCAATTCCAAATGCAGCCAACTTCCAGGAAAAAAGGGGGAATAGAAGGTGACAAGAACAGCAGTAAGCCCTCTGGTTTAATGCAAGTACATGTTACTGATTTAAGTGTCCTTACAGTGAACTCTGTCTGTCTCCGTCTTTGTTCCTGTAATAAACAATGGAGTATTGTTACGAGGTGGGCGAGTCTTTGACCGAGCAGAGATCACAGGGGAGATGATGACATTGAAGTCGGCTTGATAAAAATACTGTAAGAAACACACTGGACAATAAATACACCCACACACAGAGTGCACCAGTCCGGCGCATGCAATGATACGTGCTGAATATCACGGGCACAGCAAGTTGCTTCACACTGCAAATTTTATTTAAAAAAAGGAGAAAAATCTTTTTTCATTTAATCCACGTGCAGCTCTCTGAATGTTTGCGAAGATGTTTGGATCACTTTTGCAGGCGTTAACGTGAACACAGAGCCCACGATCACACCTCATCAAATTTTAGATTATAACGGAAGTTGAAAGTAATCTGATTCGTGTTTTACCTTGTAAAAAACAAAACAAAAAAGCCTCCATTTCTTCCAGTACGTCATCAGTGGGATTTATAAATGCTTCATTTGTCATTCTGACCAGTTTTTATGCCGCTGTGACCATTTCCATTCAGTTTTTTATTCAATAACTTTCTAGCAAATGAGCAGAGCCTGTGAATGTATTATTTTATTTGTTCATTATGTCATTCAGTTAACACTTTCCTCCACCTCTGTGACTCTTTCTTGCATTTCTTCTTATTTCCAGCTGATTTCTGCTCTCTCTCTCTTCTTATGCATGCACAAGTCATTTAGCTCATTCATTAGTCATCTTTATTCTTTCAGCACCTCTTCACTCACGTGTGTGTGTGTGTGTGCACGTGTGTGTGTGTGTGTGCACGCACGCGCATGTGAGCTAGCTGTGTTTTGCATTTCTGTGCACATTTTTCCCACTTTGCACTTGTGCAGCTAGTGTGAGTCGGTGCAGCTTTCGGGGTGTTTGCGTGCGTGCGTGTGTGTCTGTGTTATCTCATTGTGATCCAGAGGAATGGTGCAGCTGCCTGTTCAGCTGATTGGACTGTCAGAGTCACTTTGCCCTACTTTGCCAAAACAAATACACAGAAGTGCTGTGATACAGAGAGAGAGAAACATCCAGGCCACTTTACACGCAGCTGTGCCAAGCAAAATACATCGGACCCCCACAACAAAACCAGCGAGACGAGTGACTCCTAACACAGGCGCACACTTCCATTCGTGTAATTTAACATGCGGAAACGTTCATTTATTTGGTTTATTCATTAACCTCTGTCCCGTGGATTATTTAACCCTGCACACTGCCTAAATTAAAACTAATACTGTATACGATGTTCACCCTTAATCAAGACTAAAAGAGAAACTGCACATTCAGTGTTAAAAAAAATGACACAACTCCTCGCAAATGAGATGCTGTAAGTTGTGTATCCAAGTGTTCTCTGTTTGGTGTGAGCACTCTAAGTGTTAGCAGTGACGTTATATGGATATAACTAACTGATATTACAGCAGTCCGTCTCTTAAAGGATGGAATTTTTTTTTATGTCTATACCTTAAACTGCAATATTGTCTTTTGGCTTCTCAGCATACTTCTTGCTATATTTATTGCTAATAGAGGAAAAATCCATTGTAGAAAGGCCAAATGTTTCATGGCTGACAGCAACCTTCATATTTATTATGACCTGGTCTGTCTCTAGAGAAACAACTCTATTGGTCTTGTTATTGAGAATGTGAAACCAACTACCGGTATCAACCTCTGGAGCTAAAAAAATGAAGATCTGAAGTGACAAAAAGTGCAGGTCCTCCAGGTGCCACTTGAGGCTGGCTCCAAAAGGGAGTCAGCACCCACTGACTCACATGTTAAAATGTCTGACTTATTTCCAGCTGCTTTCTGCTCTGAGTTGAGCCACTTTTTTTTGTAAATTCATCCATCTGGATAATTTAGTTAGGAATGTGGCTGCACTGGTTACCCGGTGTCCCAATCAGCATCTGCTGGGCCGCATCCACTGCTTCAAGCCATTAAACTAGACCTCATAACTGCGCGTGCTGTCGAAGCCTTTTGGAGCATTTTAAGGGATTTATCACATAAAATTGATGCGTCTGCACTGTTGCATGTCCTTAAGCTTTTACATTTCAGACTGAACACCTTCACCTCCCATATTTTTGTAATCCTCTCTTTGAGAGGTCAAACACACAAATGCATGTGATTTCTCCACCAATTAGCAGCCGGTTAAATAAATGGACCGAGTCTCTTTGGTGTCGTTCATTCTGGTCGTAATCCATTAAGAATAAAATAACAGACCGCAGGACAGGAACAACAATTAATTAGACTTTCAGCTTGAATTATATCATCTGTCCTTATTAATAAACAAAGAAAACATTCACATTTTGCCCTCTGTTTTTGAAAACATTTTGAGGAAGTGCAGGCTGATGCCACATTAAAGCATAACATCATCTGTCCTGGCCATTGAACTCTCTAATTTATTTGACTTGTCCAAGCTTTATTATTTAACATCAGATAAATTCTTGCAATGGCATTTAAATGTGCAGCTGTATAAAACGCTTAATGTCTAAAACTGTTTGGTCTCACTTCAAACATCTTGAAGGCAACTTGGACAGCTAGCAGACCTCATGTGACACGATGTTGTACTTGGCTTTGTCCTCTCTGTCCAGTCAAATAATGACTGGGCTTCCTCTCTCACCATTCAACTCTCGCTCCAGGGAAAGCGTGCATGGGAATCACACGCTCTCATTTCATCTTTTGTTGCCTTTCATTCCTCGCTGTTTTCTCATTTATTTTCTCTGGTCGTATTTGTTTTGAAAAATTCGGAATATCCGTCAGCCAAAGAGAAACAGTCTGAGAATGGACAGAGATAAGAAGACGAGGGAAAATAAGATAAAGCCGGAATAAATGGAGAGACAAAGATAGACAGAACAAGAGCTACAGAATACAATTATAGCAATTATTACAGCAAAAGTTGATGTGAAACGCCAAATAAAAACAGGGCAAAATGAGCAGAAAAGGCACAGGCAGTAAATTTAGCCTAAAGGGGCTCTAGTTAGGACTCTGAGCCAAAGGCAACACACATGAGATGAGTAGAATAGGTGATTTACAAGCAATCAATTTTTCATCATGCTTTCAACCTCTTTGGTCCACTTGCTGCACTACTGGGCAAATTCCTTACTAAGCAAGTTTATTTTCTAAGCACCATAAAGCACAACTATTAAGTAAAAGTCAGCTTTTACTGAAAAACAGAGCTTCTGAATCAGTGCAGCCGACGCATGTCTGTATACCTGCAGATATATATTTACCTTTATGTTGGAAAGTGCATATCTCTCACTGTGTTTGCTTGTGTTTCTGTCTCCATCTCCACGTATTTATATGTTCAAGTTGGTGTTATTTGTTTTGATGGCTTCTATGTGTGTGTGTGTGTGTGTGTGTGTGTGTGTGTGTGTGTGTGGTCTTGTATCTTTACGTCGTCACTGTAACATGTTGGTTTATTTTCACATCCATGACGCTGCCCAGGCAGCTGTGTCACTCACCGGGGGTGGGGTTCAGTTTATGTTAGTGTTTAAGTGTGGGCGAGAGAGAAGGGGGAGGCGAAGACACATAGACCTGAGACACAGATTAGAGGCTCCTTTTATGGGAATTAAGACAATATTAACTGGTGATAATTGACTGAAACACGGGCCTTTTTTTTTTTTGAAGAAAGGAACAGGGCGCATGAGTTCTTCTCGACTGGCCAGATGAAATTCAACCTCATTGGGCAAGAGTATGAAAATGCTTTTAGTGGCTTTGAAATGCCTGATCTCCACAACCTCCCAGAAATATGAACATTACTGACACCGCCTTCAATCATGAGGTTACACCAGTGGGTTAGTGGACCAGACTGTTTCCAGATACATTTCTTTGTTTTCATCTTTGAATAAAAGTATGAAACACAGTTGGGATTACTAACACCAAAAGACAATAATAGCATGTCCAGTACTATTACATTTTGTCATAACACTGTTTAACAGAGCATTTCTTCACTTCAAGCCAGCTGTTGTAAAATTAATTATACAGTTCTCACAATATGTTGAAATATTTGTGTGAAACATTTTTGACATTCAGGCAACAACATGACACCGAGAGACATAAAGAGAGGGGGGAGAGAGGGGTGGCACTGGAGCAATAGAAAGAGTATGTGTAGTCCCCTAACAGAGATGAAACACCTATGAGGTCAAAGGCCATCCCACCCAGAGTCCAGGAACTGAGAGCTTGCAGCCTCAGTTCTTGGGAGAGGTCAAACACACAAATGGGTGCATTTTCTCCACCAGTTAACAATTGGTTAAACAAATGGACCGGCTCTCTTTGGTGCTGTCCATTCAGGCAGACTCTCTGTCTACCTGAAAGGACACACTTATGATCTGAGTGGTGGTGGGAGACAAACAGACACGCGGGCGTGCGCACGTGCGCACGCTGGAGAGAACGTGGTGTCATGATGTATTTTGGGAGAGAAGTGATTTGCTTTTTGACACACGTACAACTGATGCAGGCTGTTCCACTCATTAAATACACACCTGGGGAGACACAGATACGTGCGCAAACACAACTATGCTATCACACAGTGCATCCCGTGGGGCAAATAAAACAGAAGAAGCAAAGACTGCAAAGACAGGTGCACTGACTTTATCATAAACTGGTCAGCAACAGATGGTTTTACACACTTTAACACTAAAATTACACCTACAGTTTCTGCACACTTGGATAAAATCCTTTCTTATATCAAAATGAAATCCGTGAAAGAAAAATTGTTCAAATATACTTTACATGTTTCATAACTGGCTTTCTGAATCGGTGCAACACAGAAAAAAAAACTATAATTGCTTATTGAGAAGCGCAGAGTTCAAGTGTGTAGTTGCACCTGGGCAGAAACTCCTGCACTTCCCAGCAGGTCTGCAGTTTAAAACATGTGGCCTACATTCTGCTCTCTTCTAAATGCATTGCCACCCTTTAAAGGCTGGATTGTTTCTACCGCTTTCAGCCATGCAGACTACAGTATACTGTCTCTGAGCTAAATTATTTAACATGAACAGAGAAATATGTATTCTGTTTTTTCATGATGTGTCATAAATCCCAGAGTTCAAAAACCACACCAGGACCGACAGAGTAGGGCGGAGAAAAAAATGACACCACTAAAGGATAAGACACGCTGTGTCGAGCATCTAAATCCTCAACAGAAAAAGAAAAATGCACTTCCTGTTCTTTATACGCACACACACACACAAGCCACACAAATCAGCACACATTCTAAAAGGTTGGCACTCTCCCATCCCACTTTCTCATTTCCCTAACAGAGCTCTTTGCCAACATCCAGACTCCCCCTCTCCTAAAGATTGACCCTCTCCTGCTGGGCCCTACAGGGCAGCACACTGGGCAGCGATCTGTTCAAGTGCCGTTAAACAGAGAGCTACGAGTCTGCCTTAATAGCTCCATTCATACATTCTTGTCCTTTAAGCGGCTCCAAGTCTGAGAGTCTGCAGAGGTTTCCACTCAGCTGAGCAGCTGAGAGCCAGCCTGCGCATTTGAAAAGACGTATAGAGGGTTTAACGCTGCGGCTGAGTAGCCTACAGAAAAACGCAAGGCAGAGCTGCCTGTTGAGACTTAACATTGAACCCAAGGGATCAGTACACAGACCCCAGCCAGTCTGAGCTGTGTTTTTCTGAAAAGCCACATTGGCATCAACCCCATTCGCTCCATTAGACAGATTTCCTCCACAGCTTAGAGGCCACCCAGTCATTCCTTGTATCATCTCATATATAAATCTATATACACTATTTCTTTTTTATGGTGTCATGCTTTTCTACTACATTAAGAGAATGCAGTTCGAAGAAGTAGTAAGACCACCATGTAACCTTTCACTATCATTTCAATTGTAAACTTTTTATTAACTGACCACTGGCTGATTTATATTGTAGTCAGTATTCATTTATTTAGTATTAACTTTTCAAATTAACACTTTAAGAGTCACTGGACAATACATTTGATAAGCCTACGGAAACGTGAACAGAAAAGTAACACCAGTGGTTTGAAATCTTTAATGTCTTTCAGCAGTAACTGCCCATCATAGACAGTAATTTCCAGGAAGACTCAAGCCAGTGCTCTCCTTTCAGTGTTTGGCTTAGGCCTTGATTATACTTTCCGTGCATGTAAGGCAGCTGGGGTCTGTGATATAAATTTCGTCATCGCACGGTGTGCGTGATGGTCAATTTGGACGTCCACATGTGTGCCAGTTTTTTTTTTGTAGCCACACGGACTTGTCCGTGGAGGCTTTACATTGCACTGGACCGACTACATATGCACCCCATGCAGAGGACTTCTAGTGCAGTTTAAAGAAGTATTCAATAACAGGAATGATTACTCGGGTGTGGTGTCTCCAGTTGTCCATGGCTGTTTCACCTACAGAGTATAATCAAAACTTTAGGTCTCAGTCACACATGCCTATAGACTGATAGGCAACCACCAGTATAGACCACCAGTTGGCGAGAAGCTGCATAGGTTGCTGGCTTTTGCTGTGAAAGTGGTTGCTGAAGTCCCAGTCAAGCAGGCCCAGATACCAGTCACTCAGGCCCAGTCAGTGACTCTGTGGCTAGCACAGGTCACAAGGTAAAAATGCGCCATGGTGTCGCCGACTGGTCTCTAGGTCTGTGTGGCTGGGGCTTCACTGGCAAATTTTGATTAGTAGTAATTTGTAACAAATGAATGTAATGAAATGTGTACACTATCGGTCAAGGGTTTTTGTACATTTATTTTACAGAAAAGTTCTCAGTATAAACTGCCAAATGTTCTTATTGCATGTTTTACAGCATTTGATGCTTTGATTGGCCGGTTACGTGAAGGTGAGAAGTCAGACTCTCATTACCATGTCAGGGGAAATATATATTTAAAGTAGCTAAAGTTGCGGTTAAAACTGAGCAACCCTGCTAATAACTACACAGTGCATAAAAAAGTGCACATAATTTACAGTTCCCAAAAATGCAGAGTGAGCACAGTTCAGCAGTAAAATAAAATATGTGACAGCAGTAAACCACAGAGTTTTCATCAAAAGCATCAGCTGATATATGTGTTTGCATGTCTGTGTTTTGGGGTTTTGTGGCTGTATTAAGGTAATTGATAGTCAGTGTGTGTTTTTGTATTTTCTACTGAATGATGGATGCAGTGAGATAATCAGCTTCCTAAAACATTCTGCAGATGTCTAGAGTTCTACCAAACAGCAGCACCCCACCACCACCCACAGCCCAACTTCACCCCTTCTTACCTCTCCTCTGTGCCCCACATAGATGAACGCACACATGGGCTGGAAGGCGCCAGTGCCGCAAGCCAGGAGGTGTGTACGATTGTAGGGCTGCAGGAGGCGAACAAAGTTGGCACACTCTGTCTGCAAAACACACATAAGCACAGATTAAAACTCTGTACCTCAAAGACGTTAACAAACTGCAGATAAGTTGATCTGCAGGGTACCGAAGAGAACCAACAAGTTTATTGATACCAAATGTTGTCATGAGGGCCGAGAAAGAGCGTCATTAGATGAAATGTGATAGCCTCTGCACAGGACTGCTATCTGTGATTTTTGGATGTCAGCCAAAGTGATGATAAAGAACAAGATTCATCACATTCAGGTCAAAGGAATTTATGAAACCCTAGAAAAACCTGAGAGCCAGTGTTAAAATATGGTAGATAACTCTGCGGGTATGGTATAAAACGTTTATGGGTATGTAAAGGATAAGATGAAGAGTTCAGCAATAAATCTGAATTCAAGTTTTGACAAGATTAACGAGAAAGGGGAGAAACAATAAAAGTAGAAGCAGAGAAAGAGATCAAAGGGGGATGGAAGGCTAGAAGCTGCTCCTGCTGTATCAGGCACTCTGTAACTGAATCAAGTAGAGAAGAAACTCAAGTGGACACATGTTAAAAGGTCCTAAAAACAGACATCAGTGACACAGAACAAGAGCAAAATAAGGAGCGATGAAGGAAATGAGTATCAAGACCTTTTTTATGATACACAGAGCTGCAGAGGAAGCAGAGGGCACGACTACTTCCTTTTTCCTGTGAGTAACAACAGCAACTGACAGCTGCCCGGGGTCAGCTGAGGAAAGAAAGGATCAGGCAGCGGTCACAATCAGTGCCTAGAGTGTGTGTGTGTCTGCGGATGTACGAGTGTGCTTGTGTGTGATACTGAATGAGCTTGAGTTAGATGCAAGAGTGTTGGTGAAGGTGTGTCGTCTATCTGCGTGCCCCATCTCGATCTCTACGTGTGTGCATTTGCTCGTCTTCGAGTGCGTGCGTGTAGTTAATCTGCCACGCTGTGCGTTTGGCCCCGTCCTTCTTAGTGTTGCAGTCAGACCGGTCAGTCATTTCCTCCAGTGCTTCTCTGCAGGCCTGATGTAAACCATGTCGCTGCACTAAGAGAAACAGTTTACATTATTATATTACTCTTCTCCGCTGCTTAATTTCTCTACCAAACAAAACCAGGCCAGTGAAAAACAGAAAACACATTTATATTAAAAATGTTTTCAATAAATCTAAATGGACTACTGGTTTTTCGATGTACAAGCGTCTAGATTTCAAACATTCTGCTTCCAGTGTTTCCACATTAGAAACAGAATGTTTTGCTGTACAGGTTTTCTGACACTGGGTCCCTGCAGTTATTTGTCCTAAATTAGTGTTGGTTAGTGTTGGTTTACTTGTGATGAACAAGTTTATAATTTATCTCCAGCCTGCTGGAATCCTCTTCTAAAGGGATAAAATTGAACAGTAAATTTTATTTTGTGTTTGTAAGAGGACGCACAAACTCCAGCAGAGCCTACTGGAAATCTCCTCCTGTGTTTCTGTTCTTGTACTCAGGCAGTGATCATGAAGATTTGTGTGGCCTTGAGAAAAAGAGCAAAGTGAAATGTTGAAAGGAGGAAATATGTCTCTGCTCTCCCACTCTGGGATTTTTTTTTATAGTTCTGTGTGGGCTTACTGGGATTAAGTGGCAATAAAGGGAGTGGTGTTAAACAGAAGATGAAGATGTTTGATTGTTAAATCTGGGTTTGCCTCGCTGGGAGATTTCGGGGAGTAGCCGTAACAACTGGCCACGACTGGAATTGACAACATAAAGAGTCAAGGTTAGGGTAAGATGGTGAAAACAAAAGCATGTAATGTGCGTGTATTCACATTGTAATTATCAAGAGAAAATTGCTGCCCTCCAATTGTAATTCCAAGCTTACATACTTAAAAATCTGAAATTACCCACAAAAGCCACACTGGTGTAACCTGTGGCTTTAAAAGCAGAATGTACAGCATTTAAAACAGTGACCTATTAATCCTTTGCTCTGAGACAAAAGTATCATTAACATAAGCAAATAAGAACGCTGCCAAGAACTCTGGCAGTGTCTCCAGATCTTTGCAATTTGCGACACTAAAACTGATTTCCCACTGAATATGGTTCATTTGGATCATACAACAGTAAAACAGTGTACTTCCATTAATAGTTCAAGATTTCAAAGTTCCCATATGTCCAACAACTTTTTCAGTGCGCTACTGGATAGAGAAGGTCCAGTGGTTTTTTTAGTTTTATTTGACATCTACCTTCCTACATATACTATGGATAGCAAACTATTTAAAGTAAGAACATGAGCTGAAGAAATAAAGAAGGTGACTGCAGAAAGTGAATGGAGACCCGAAGTAAAAGACAGTATTATAATCAGAAGCATATGTATCTCCTGGACTTATTGCAGCACGTATGTTGCTATTATGTTTAATGCTGCTCTGTGTGGTCGGAGTCTGTGTCATCACCAAGATTCATTTTTTGCCAAATAATACCTCGTTTTGGAAGAACAGATCACATATGAGCAGGAATGCCACAAGTTTGAGCCACCAGTGAGATGCTGATTGGAGAAATTTAATTTTGCGGTCACAGGTCCATTAATTACCAATGTCCTTGGAACACAAAGGTACAGCTGACATGGAGCAAACCACAGTGAAAGCTCCAGCAGCCAAATGTGTTTTATGATGGCTGACCCAGGCGGGGAGAGGCAGGTTTGGACATGGATAGCAGTTTCCAGTATAAACAGCCAATGTTCAACAGAAAGAAATCTGTTATTCTGTAATACTAACAGGAAGTGAGAACCAACACACACAGACATGGACACACACATATGCACATGTATAACACTACAGTGCACGGGACCTCCTACATAAACACAATCACCGACACACACAAACATTGTGAAGGGAGTTCAAAGCTGGACGGCTGAATGAACTGGTCTGTTCAGTTCTTTGGTCTCAGAAGCAGTTTGATCCTCAAAGAAACAAGTTTTTTTTAAAAAAATTGATTTCCAGAGCGCCCTGAAAGCGTTCATTCAAGTCACGAAAGTCTAAGAGGATTTTTCTCAATATTGATTAACGACCCCCCCCCCCACCATATAACTATTTAAATGTCCATTTTAGCACAGAAAAATCACAGAAACCTGCAGTATGTGGGTTTCTGGCAAACCTAAAAGCGTCCGTGAACAATTACGGATATTTGCAGCATCTTTCTGACATTTATAATAACACAAACAGTGAAAAACAATCAAGAGGAGCTTCTGTAAAGTCCCGAATCTGGAGTCCAAATGTTTTACTGGTAGCCTGCATCAAAGTTCAAGAGCCCGTATTGTATTCATTTATGAGGCAGTTATTTATCATACAAAAATGAATTTTTTGCATATTGTTCACTGCAGCAACACCCTCTTTACCCTCTGTCTAAAACACTTTATACTCTAGTATTTTGCATGTTTCATGCAAAACACTGGACTCCAAACATTTCTGCTTCAAAAACTGATGTAATTAGGTCTGAATACAAGAAGGGTTGGATTACTGACACTATCAGGGCTGCCATTAAAGATTGTATAAAGAACTGAAGCTTCAAATATGCACACTCAAATGTCAAATTTGGATTCTTGCTACCTCTGGCTCTTGATCGTGGTTATCTGTTGCCTAGTAACTTTTGTTTGCACACTATAGGAGCAGCATTGTGACAATTTCTGGCAGCAAGAATCGATTTGATCATCAACCCAGCCGCAAGTAGAGGAAAATCTAAAACAAGACACTACATGCTTAGCAGAAATTGCTGTCTGCCTCCCCTCCCTTCTGCCTGGTATTTATTTGTGTGAGCTGTGATTAATGATAGTGAAGGCCATGAGGTTGTGATTCTGGGAGGAAACACTATCAGTAAAAACATGTTTCAGGTGGTAGGCACGTGTCAGTAGAACACTGTGGAGACAGACTTTCATTAAGGAGATAAGAAAAACACATTTATTTATTTTTAATTAATGTCATGATGTCAAGACATACGTACTGAAGATATTCATGCTGCTGCAATGCACTGAGAAGGAAAACTGCATTTCATTGCTGTTTTACTTCCAAAGCATGATTATTGCAAAGATTAAACTACATTTCCCTCAATCTGATTGGACCTGTCTCCCTAAATCACCAAACACTCACACACAAAAGTCCAAAAACCTTTCACCTTTCAACCTTTACCACTTTCTGACAATAACCATATGCAGCCATGTGTGTCTGTACTCAATGTATGTGCCTTTTTGCTTTGTAGATTATATAGGACGCAGCAGTAATCCATCTAATTTGACACCCAAACCCCCAGAAACACAGTAAATAAGATATGTGATGGAATGCATAAAGGTGGCCGTGCAGTTTAACAAAACTGTCAAATATCTCAATTTATTTCCCATATACAGAAACACACACTCTATATGACTCCTTTGGTACCAGTAAGGTAAAGTTTCACACAGCTGGTTTTAGGACCTGTGTAATAATGCATTGTGACATCACTTCTCCACTATAGAGAGTACAGTAGCGCACACACATCCAGCACTGTGTGAGCAGCCTGTAGAGGAAACACCTAATAAAAGTGATATAAGACACCCAAGACACACCTGCCACTTCAAACACAGAGAACATGTACCCACACAAACACACACACACACACACACATACACACACACACACACACACATACACACACACACACACACACACACACACACACA
>JAVDPK010052468.1:0-20500 GCA_034780415.1 Cichlasoma orientale
GTGTGTGTGTGTGTGTGTGTGTGTGTGTGTGTGTGTGTGTGTGTGTGTGTGTGTGTGTGTGTGTGTGTGTTTGTTTTACATATCCCTTTGGCGCCCTCTTTAGGTGGTACTCCTCCACTGCGGGCATCAGTTAGTGCCACAGTATCTGTCAACCTGCTGGATCTCAATGACAACGACCCAAACTTCCTTAACCTGCCATCTGTGGCTGAAGTTCCCGAGGGACTTCCCATTGGATCCTCATTTTTCAGGGTAAAATAAAAGACTATAGTTATGCACGATGGCATCTTACAAACGAATACGTTTTTCCTGAAAATTTATAGCATAGGGATGTCTTTGTATCTACAAACTCAATTCCAAAACAGCTGGGAGGAAAATGTAAATAAAAACAGAAGGCAATGATTTGTAAATTTCATAAACCTAATTTGACATTCACAATGAAACATATCAGACTTTTAAAATGAGGCGTTTTACTATTTCATGAAAGATATTAGCTCGTTTTAAATTTGATAGCAGCAACACGTTTGAAAAAGGCTGTGATGGAGGTAACAAAAGGCTGGAAAAGTAAGTGACTCTAAAAAGAAACAGAAGGAGGAACATTTTAAAACTAATGATGTTAATTGGCAACAGGTCAGTAACATGATGGGTATAAAAAGTGCATTAGCATTAGTGCCTAAGGAATTGGCAGCTTGCACATCTGGAAAGGCACCATCAGTGCTGAAAGGTTTCAGAGCAACATTCGCTCCCATCCAGGCAACATCTTTTTTAGGGAAGGCTTTGCATATTTTAGCAAGACGACACTAAACCGCATGCTGCATCTATTACAACAGCATGGCTTTGGAGCAGAAGAGTGCCTGATTGGCCTGCCTGCAGTCCAGACTTTTCACCAGCTAAACACATTTGGCACATCACGAAATAAAAAATATGACAAAGAAGACCCAGGACTGCTGAGCAGCTGGAGTCATGTTGCTACCATCAAATTGCAAATGAGCTAATATTTTTCTTCTTCAGCTGTTACATTTTCTCAGTTTAAACATTTGATGTTTTCTGTGTTCTACTGTGAATAAAATATGGCTTTATGAGATTTAAAAATCCCTCCATTCTGTTTTTATTTACGTGTTACACAGCGGCCCAACTTTTTTTGGAATCGGGTTTGCATCAGTGCTATCAAACTTTTCAGGGAGGCTTATATTAAAACATTTCACCAAGATAGGTGATGGCAGAAACACCAAAATCCCAAAAGATTTTCTCACTCATTTTTTTAAAAACATGACTGCAAAATAGCTTGTGCAACACTGCATAATCATTTCAATTCACTTAAAACGAACATCATTTAAGCATATTTTATCACCTTCTGCTGTCTGTTATCCTTTGAGTAACCTGTGTTCTCTCTTTTCTCCGCCTCCCCCTTCCTCTGTATCGCTTCTCATCTCTTTCCTCTGTAGGTCCAGGTGGAGGATCCTGATGAGGATAAGAATGGTTTGATTACACTGGCTTTACAGATGGGTATGCCTCGCCTCGACTTCATCCTGAACACCTCCACTGGTGTTCTCACCTCTTCGGCAGTCCTGGATCGTGAGAAGATTGGACAGTACCAGTTGAGGATTATTGCATATGATGCAGGACAGACCCCTCACACCTCTACATCAACCCTCACTGTCATAGGTGAGAGATTCAGGTTTCATTTATCTTTGCTTTCCCTGAAATGACCAAAATGTGGAAGTAAAAAATAATAAATAATAATAAAGAGTTCATTATGTTAAATAGCCAGCCACTGCTTTCTCGTGCATCTGCTGAGTAAAATGCTGCCACCTGCTGGTGGGATTTGAAACACCCCAAATGGGGGGATCTGATTGCTCTGGATGTGATTGAAGAAGATTGGAAAAACTGCTGCCATTTCCCAAATGGATCAGATGAGTCTGAATCAGAGGAAATAGACAGAGAACAGCAGACCTGAGCAAGAAAGGCAAAAAAAAAAAAATGTTACTAGTCACTGCACCCCCTCCTGCTGCCTTATTTGTCCTAATGCACATGTATCCGTGTGTCCTCGTGTCTTTCTGTCTGTATGGCGCGTGTGTCAGTTCTGGATGTAAATGATGAGACGCCCACCTTCAACCCTCGCGTGTACAATGTTTCCCTGAAGGAGAGTATCCCTAGAGACTACATTGTAACGCGCCTCAGCTGCTCTGACAACGACGCAGGTCTCAACGCTGAACTTAGCTACTTCATCACAGGTCAGAGGTCACAGTGGGAAGTGTTTTTCTGTGTCTGTGGGTTGCGGTGATTTTCAGTTGCGGGGACTTCGTGCACCATCCGTACCTTCCATCCATCCATATGTGTGAGAGCTTGTGTATGTGCTGAGCTCCTTTTGCATGTGTCTTTTAGTTCATACTATATCTATACTGAATGAATGAATGTTTTGCACATATTAATGAAATTAATTCTAAAATGTGTCTTTTTCTATTTTTAGATGGTAATCAAGATGGTAAGTTCAGCGTGGGCTTCAGAGACGGTGTTGTTCGGACTGTGGTTGGTCTGGACAGAGAGACTCAAGCAGCATACACCCTGATCATAGAAGCTATAGGTGTGTCACAAATTTCATAACATTGTTTTTCCAGTGATGCAAAAACTTTATCTTTAATCTTTCTCATTTTTACATACTCTGTGTTTATATTTGTTATAATGATGTGGTTTATCTATAATAACGTAGTTTATCTTCAAAGCTGCTCTTGTTTCCTTGTGTATGATAATGGAGTTTAAAAAAAAAAAGAAGAAAAAAAAAAAAACCTGCCTGCACATCTGCAGTGATTTCAGACTATTGCTCAACTGCCTTTGTTCCTGTCTGAAAGAAAGAACAAAAACTCAGAGGTTTTCCTGTTTTGGAAACCATTCAGTGGGGGTAGCTTATCTGCTGAGGAGGCCAGAGACACAAGCGAGGGGAGAAGAAGCAGAGATAACGTAAAACTGTGCAAGAGAACAGAGTTAGCGTGCATTGTCCTCATTCAGCTGAAAATGACCCAATTTTTAATGAGCCAACTATATTCCAGTCTTTATAAAAATCTCCTTTCGGATCCCACTTTGTTGTTTTTTTTTTGGGGGGGGTTTTTTTGAGGATTATTAGATTATTTAGTGTAAAATATTGTGCGGTGCAGCCATCAAACACTGTTTGTGTGTGTTATCCTAATGTCTGAAATTTATGTTAACCTTTTAAGTGATGCATTTGCAAACGTGCCTGTTTTTGCACATAGACAACGGCCCGGCTGGCAGCAGACGGACAGGCACGGCCACCGTATTTGTTGAGGTGCAGGACGTTAATGACAATAGGCCCATCTTCCTCCAAAACAGTTACGAGACCAGCATACTGGAAAGCGTTCCCCAAGGAACAAGCATCCTTTGGGTAAAACACACACGGGCACGCGCACACACACACGAACACTGCAAAACACATCCTGACAGAAATGTCAATTTTAGCAAATTCAAAACTCAATTTATTTCCTTAAAACACACTGAATGGGTTACAGAGTGGTCTCTTTTTGGCTTGGGTTGCATTTGTCTTGTCAATACTGGGAGTCCCCCATAATCTGAGACTAGTGTGATAGTGTTTGTCTTAATGCATGTGAATTTCCAAATGAATGGGTTTCAGTGCATCAGAGCAACAAGCAGTGTGATGCTGGGTAGTGATGCTTGTCCCCCAGACTTTCAATCTGAGTGAATGTATAGTGACAGACTAAACTAAGACTCTGTCACTTGAAGATTAAGTTTAGCTTTGAGGTCATTGTTTTGGTGTCTTGCAGTAAATTTTTCTGCACTGAATTTTTGTTCATTGTGATCAAATTTAGTCATTTTCTCTCATGAATGTAGCACAGAGCTGTGATGTGGAGGATCAAATCACCGGTAACAAAAATGCATTGCTCTGCTGCGATGACTTCTTGATTACCTAATTTTTAAATACCTGCATTTTGTACCAAACCTCATCCGCCTAACGTTCAAAGAAGTTAAAACAAATACTAAAAATGCACTCTTCACCCTCTCCTGGTATTAGTGATCTTTGCTGCACCAACCATGAAATATACACTGTGTCACATCTAGGGAACAGTCAACCGTCCTTCAGGTGGTCCTCAAGTCAGATTTCGGTAACATAGTCCAACAGACAAGGCATAGTGAGGTGGGGCTCCGCACTGGCCTCTGGCTGTGTCGTCTCTCTAGGTGGAGACTGGGGAGCACGCGTGCTCTCGCGCTCGTGCGGCCTGCGATGAGGCGGCCGTCTGAAGGAGAGATTGTACGAACGCCGATACGAGCCCAGCCTCTTCCACACCTTGAGCTGGGGCTCGCTGGACGACCTCCTTCTACGAGTCAAGCTCTCCCCCGACGCACAGCTTGCCTCAGTGTCCCCGTCCTGTTCAGAGGGGCGGCACACTGCCAGGAAGGCTGCAAACCCTGCCAGCAGCAGCGACAGCGCCAGCACCACTATGATGGTGAATTCTGGGTCATGGATGTCTGAAGAATAAGATGGGGGCTGTCGGATGGTGGCAGAGGAGGCGGTGGTGGCTGTCAGGGTGATCAGGGTGGACAGAGTGACGTTTTCTGTGTTAGAGGTGAAGGTGGCGTTGGAGCCTGGGTTAGTGGTGTTCATATTGTCTCGCTCCTGGAAGGAGAAACATAAGTCAGGAGGTCAATGTCAGCATGTTCTAGAGGTTTTGTGTGAGTATTGTTTTTAGTGTATTTGGCTATGTTTGCGTGTGTAGTCAGCTTCTATCAAAGCGTCACAACAGCTCTCTTGACATGCTATGTTTTGCCTCACTAGCGAATCCTAACTATGCTGAGTTGTTTGTTTTTTTTAGGCCTATTCTCATATTTTTGCTTAATTAGGATTATACACTCAAGAGCTGATAATACACATAGACACACACATGCACAAATACGCATAGAAACGCCTGTATGCACAACCAAGCGCAGACTGTTTGGCATTTGCGGCAATTATGTAGCTATTAAATCAAGGACTACAAAACAGTCAATGCTTGACAGGCTTTCTTCAATGTAAAACAAATTGGGTTTATTAAAATGCCCCTTGTAAAATGCAAGGCGCCCACCTCTTCTACCCCAGTCTCCAATTACCCACCCCTTCCCTCCCTCCCATCTTCAGCAGAGTAACATTTGTAAATGTCATCGTCCTTAATTCAGTGGAGACAAAGCATGGCTTATCGGTTTAAGGGAAACACATTGGGACGTGAAATTATTTTTAAGACCAAATGCCAGGAAAGCTGTGAAAAGGCCAGTGGAGCAGGATGGCTCGTTAGAGAGTCAGTTCATTAGTCAGTGCCTCCAAGCACATACGCCACACGCACACACACACACACACACACACACACACACCCAGAGCTATTCAAACACAAACTTTCTCTCTCACCCACACATACTGTAGCTTGCACATATTCGTGATTAGGCACGCTGTTCTTAAGCTCGGCAGCTTAGCTGTAAGGTACTCTCCCTCTGTTTCACCCCACATTGTTGCTCCTCCAGATCTGACTACTCAGCTACTTTTGAAACCAAAAAAAATATATATATATATCACTTAACTTCTTTACTAGCACACTTTATCTATCTGATTCACATTTGCAAAAGTCTGACCAGTTGTGCACACAATTTCTCTAATAATTTGTAGTAGAAATAAAATTTCTCCAATATTTTATGAATTGAATTATGTTCACCATTTCGTAGCAGTTAAAACCCGTGAAAATATATACTCACACCGACACTTTTAGGGACTTTACAACAGAACCTTGCTTCGTTCCAGTAACTGAGGTCAGATCTGTTTTGTAGCTCCACACTCTGTAGCTCCACGCTCTTGTTTTTCCCCCCTGAAACTACTGCTTTCCCAGGAACAGAGGGGGAAATGCTGGGGTGGAAGACGGGAACGGGAATGAAAAGGGGGTAAAATCTCAGGAACAGCATCACAGAATTAATATGTCTCAGTTACTTTGATGACAGGGAGCCAAAGACAATAATATATTTTGTCAGGCACACAGAGTAGAATTAAAAAAAAAACTGTGTACCTACTCCACATGATTACACTTCCAACATCTGGCTCCGCAACGTAGTCTTGCACTTTCATACACCCCCTTTTATGGACTGAGTGGTGCATTCCTCTGTGTAGTGCCCTATTCATCACTCACCAATCTGACCCCCAGCCACTTTTTCCTCCCGTCTCCCCCTCCCCTTACCTCCCCTTTCTCCTCTCCTCTCTACATCTCTTTATAAAACTAATGAGACTGAAGTTGGGCCCCTCTTCACAGAGGGAGTGAGAGCGAGCAAAGGAGGACACGCAGGGCAAGACAGAGGCTGCAAGAGTGTGGCTCTCACTATTTGTGTGCACCTGACTGCACGTGCAAATATGCTTGAATGAGTGTTTCTCTGTATGCAGCCGAATATGCTCTTTGTAGGTACCTGCACAGATTTTGACACATTCACAGAGGAGCACGGTGTGACATGAAGCCAGCCTCTTCCAGCGCCAGCGACTCTGTGCCGCTCTGGATTCAGAAGTCAGTCGTATGACATGGCCCATTCACCGGCAGCCCAATATGTTTCACTATTTGTCTGCGTACACTGTGGAGTCATGCTGACTGTGCTGGGATTGGGTTTTTTGGGTGCTTCTGGCCATCTGCCTGTGACACACAGAGAGAGTTTATTGCTGCCAAGCTACAAAGAGGTTGTTGTGGCAACAAGACACTGGGCACCAGGCAATGTGCAGCGAATGGGACAGTATACTGATTTGCCCCTCTGTTTTTTACAGAACACAGTTAAAGAAACATAGTTTTTAAAAATTCATGTGAAATGTGAACCTCAAAACCAGCTATTCAAGTCATGTTGGTAGTTATGATGGTAGCTCGTACACGAAGTCGCAATCATCATTATTAGACTGCATTTAAAAAAAAAAAAGTGTGCGTATTAGCAGTGCCACTTCTAAAGCGAAAACGACGTCAGAGGTGTTTCCTTTCCCGGAGCCGGCTGGTTTGTTTTACATGTTATTTTGCATTTGGTTCAGTTCAGTGTTCCTGTGCAGATGTTTTAAGAAAACGCCGACCCCTTGTTTTTTTTCGTCTGCAAAGGTTCAAGCGACAGATGCAGACCAGGGAGAGAATGGGAGAGTTCTGTACAGGATCCTCACTGGTAAGTGTTGCTGTCCTTTAGCAGGCCTTTGCACCTGGTCATCTGGTTCACTGACTGAAAGCATAGCGGACCAAACAAATTCTTAGAATATGTGATGGCAGCTTTGTAAAGATTAGTTATTTAGAAAAATGTAGACTCAGTAAAATTTGCAGGATTCACTGATTTGCTCATTCCCCTTATTTCCTCTGCGTGTGTGTGTGTGAGTCAGGTCTTGCCAAAGAGTCAAAACACCAGTAATGACACATTCTTTAAACAAGTTAATTTGCAATGTCAGCAAAGTGAAATGACCCACTTGGGCAGATGCCTGTAGTTGACTTAAGTAAACCCAGGGACCAGATTAAATGTTTTAAATGTGCATTTTTGTTGAAGTCTCTTGGCTTTGTCTCGCCTTCACACCCTCTCGCTGTCTCTCTCTGTCTGTGTGCTTGTATTTGTGATGCATGCAGGGAACAGCAACAATCTGTTCAGTATAGACAGACAGACCGGACTGGTGGCAAGAGGCCTCAGGGCTCTGAACAGAGAAACCAGCAGCTCCCATATGCTGGAAGTGGAGGCCTACAACAGTGATGAGGGCAGCATGAGGAGCTCAGTGAGGGTGAGAAAGAGGAGGGTAGCAGAAGCAGAGTAACCACAACCAGTGAAGAATATACATGATGTGCATTATGTGAATTTATTGTCTTTTAGATGCAGCGTAAAGTAAAATGTGGCTATTTGATATATTTATTCAATCAATTCAGCCCCTGTGTGCTGGACTTGTGATCTAATTGTTGGATGAGTTAATAGAGTGACTGAACCCTTCCCTACAGACTGTATTACTCCAAGTTTTTCTTCTCCTAATGTCTTCTCCTCAGGTGATCATATACGTTGACGATGCCAATGATGAGGTGCCCGTGTTTACCCAGCAACAGTATAACCGCCTGGGCCTGAGGGAGACCGCTGGCATTGGCACTTCTGTGATCGTGGTGCGTGCCACAGACCCTGATACCGGTACGTCCAATTTCAAATGGTCCAGAAGAGGGAAAGCGAAGGAACGAAGTTTGATTTCAGTTCTTTTTTAAAAAAAAAAAAACAACCTTTCAGCATCAAACACAAAACAGAAACTGCTCAGCTTGCACTATCATCAATAAAGCTAACACTAGCGAGTTCCTCTCCAAAGAGGAAAATATGATCTCTTCTTTATTCTTTTTTTCTCCGGTTTTGTAACTCTGGTGTGTACAAAACATTGCAACTGGCATTTAAATCTCTACTTCTGCTCCATGGTACAAACTTCCTCTTATTCACTTCCCGTCGGGTAAAGTGTTGCTTAGACACCTTCTGACGCAGCTTGTGCCGTGACATACGTGTTTTCCAAAACATTCGATCAGGCCTGAAACTGAA
The DNA here is from genome assembly GCA_034780415.1 of Cichlasoma orientale. Lineage (NCBI taxonomy): Eukaryota > Metazoa > Chordata > Actinopteri > Cichliformes > Cichlidae > Cichlasoma > Cichlasoma orientale. The sequence continues at coordinate 8,542 of JAVDPK010052468.1, forward strand.
AAGAACACCGAATAGCCCAGAGAACATTAAAACAAAACAGAATCAAGGAAACTGGTTGCATCTTGTAACTATAGCTTCACTGTAACAAAGTTGCAAAAGTTGTTATTCTTAGTAACAGTATGTTACTGACACTCTTTTTTCCTACACCTCCGCTCTTTCTGTTTAGGTGATGGTGGAGCTGTTGCCTATGCCATCGTATCCGGCTCAGACCGCAAGTTTGAGGTGGATGCAAGCACTGGTTTGGTTACCACTGTGGACTACCTGGACTATGAGACCAAGACTTCCTATCTCATGAACATCTCAGCCACCGACCAAGCTCCTCCGTTCCAACGAGGCTTCTGTACCGTCTATGTCACGTTACTTAACGAGCTGGATGAGGCCGTGGCCTTCTTCTCCGCGGGTTACGAGGCTTCGCTTCGGGAGAACATCGCCACGGGGACGGAGGTGGTTCAGGTGCAGGCAAAGTCTGCCGACAACTTGAACCAGCTGACGTACCGCTTTGACCCCGACACGTCGCCCGCAGCGCTGGCCCTCTTCAAGATAGACAGCGTCACGGTGAGGGAGAGGGGGGAGGTGGAGGAATGGTGATCAATCAGTTGAACACAATGTGTATGCCTCTTTTTTGTGTACTTCAAAGGCTACACCCACCTTCTGTCAAATATGTTTCATCCATTAACCGCAGTGTGATTCAGTAACACCTCTCCCCCTGTGATTTAGGCCAACAGTCGTGTTACTGTATGACTATAAGCTGATCAAAGCGCATTTGTGCTTTGAAGTCATTTTATTCCTTTGACAGATGAGAAATATGGATTCCTTTGTTGATTTCTACGATACTTGTTCGTTTTCTTGTGTTTCTGTCCTTGTTCACTGTCCCACCGGGAGCTCCATCTTCTATGGACTCCATATGTAGGTTAAAGTATCTGCGGATGTGTGTGTTGTTTCAGGGCCGCATCACAGTAACGGGCCTGCTGGACAGGGAGAGGGGGGATATGTACACATTGACTGTTGTTGCTGATGATGGGGGACCTAAAAAGGACTCCACTGTGGTATGTCCCTTTACTGTGAACGTTGTTGTTTCAGGCCTAACCTTCTTATTAATGTGCCTCGTGGATTTATTACTGCATGTGTTTGTGTCTATTCTGGTGCAGAAATCTTAATGGCCTTCCTCTTTTATTAATTGCATCTCTCATTGGAACTGTAGAAGGTAAGACTTTATGTTCTTTTTGTGGTGTCCTGCATGTTAAGTACAACATTAATTAAATGCGTTCACCGTGTAGCGTGATTATTATGTTTTTCTGGTTGTGTTTACCGGGTTTGTATATTATTAAAGGTAAGTATCGCTTTGCTAATCTGCAGTCTAACTTGTGTTTGATTGTACCTCTGTACAGGTGTCCATCACCATTCTGGATGAGAATGACAACAGCCCAGAGTTTGACATCACTTCTGATACTTCGGTCAGCATCCCCGAGAACACACCCATGGGGAAAAAGGTGGCAGTAGTTCTGGGAAAGGACAGAGATGCTGGATTAAACGGGCTGGTGAGGAGCAGGAAAAATGACTAAAGATGGATTTAAAAAGGAAAATAAAAAATTCGATCTTATGTGTGGCACTTACACTTAAACCTTTTATACTGTTTCACTGCACTCAGCAACACTCGGGGCACAAATATGCTGATTTATTTTTCATTTTTTAAATAGCTCATGCTGAATCAGGTAAGCATGTTTTCTGGGCATTACAACAGAGAACGTGACATCTATAACTCGTGTTTCACTTATTTTAGTTCGTGTCTCTTGTAATATGACATAAGTACTACGAATATTCACTTACCACATTACAAGAAGTCGGCTTAAGCGTGCTTCAGTTTCACATCAGCTCGCTCAGATTTTGACGTCTTGGTGGCCAACCTGCCCGCGTCACATTTTTTTTCTTTTTCCTACTACCTGCTGTGCAAGCTGCGGACCTGTGCGCGTCATCTTCTCTCTTACTGCTTATTACTTAATTTGCTTCCTCAATGCAAAGAAAGCACAATTGAAAAACACCCACACCCACATGTGTAACCTTTTGATTGCAGAAAAGCCATTGCACTAAAGTCATTTGACGTTCAACCGGTCTCTCTTTTTCCTTTCTCTAATCCTGACTCGTTGCCAGGTCAATTTCACTCTGGTGGCAGGCAACATGAAAGATGTCTTCATGATCAAGACGGTGAACAACACTTATGGGGAGGTTTATGTCAACGCTCCTCTAGACAGAGAGTCTGTAGACCGCTATCTACTGAAGGTCAGGCAGAAATCCACTGCAGTTACTGTATGACCGTTTTCACCAGATACCTGTTTCTCGTTCACATCCATAGTCTCATCACCTGCCATATTTTAGCTTTTAAAACCAAATAGACATTTTTTTGGCACCGTGATCCCGTAGTGCTCAGTTCACCTGTATTGTTACAGGTTCGTGCCACTGACAATGGCTCACCTCCCAGACAAACAGATCACTCGCTCACCATCAACATCCTGGATGTTAACGATAATGCACCCGTTATTGAGAACCAGAGGGGCTACAACGTCAGCGTAAGTGAGGTATGGACGCGCTCGACACACGATCTTTTTATCCACTCATGAATTTTGCAGAGGTTCTTGCTCTTAAACAGAAGCTGAGCAAGTAGGCAATGTCGGTTTATACAGAAAGATTTCAGTATTCAGCTGTGAAGTTTTATTTTTATCTACCACAGACGATCCATAATTTAACAAGGTTTCTTTTCTGATGCATTCTGCAGAACGTTGGAGGAGGTACATCCGTCCTCCGTGTGACGGCCACAGACCAAGACATCGGTCCCAATGCCATGCTGTTTTACTACCTCACTGCTGGAAACCAGGACTTGACCTTCCGCATGGACCGAGTGACCGGAGAGATGGTGACACGGCCGGCCCCTCCTGATCGGGAGCGCCAGGCCGAGTACCGACTCACTGTCACTGTGGAAGACGATGGCACTCCACCTCTGTCGGTAAGGCACAGCAGTAAGCTTGACATTGCAAAAGTGCTGCAAATATGTCTTATTAATATCACTTCCTACTTTTTTTTTTGACTACTTTCAAATCACTGAGAATGACGCTGAATTCATGCATTACATTTTTTCAGGTCAAAAAAAAATTATGTCTACGTTCTATAGTTTCATATATTCATGATTAATATACTGAAATGTGTTTAAGCTCTCGGATAACACACTTACAGTATTATATATAAGAAATGTTTAAATAAGAGATTAAAAATGTAATTGAATTGAGTTTCAAGCGTGTCTGAAGTTATGAATAAAGTCTAATAATGCTGTTGAACAGAAAGAGGTCATTAAGAGGATTCAGCATCACGTCTTATGCAGAGCCCTCTGTTGCTCGGTCATTGTCCAAGAGCTGGGTTCATTCTTGAACTCTGCTTCATCCCTGGTTATCTGCCTGACCTAAATAAGGCACAGGAAGAATATGAAACATAAGAAGGCCGACATGTTTCAGATAGCGCACACACTAAATCAAATATTCTGTATAAGTGACTGAAAACACCTCATTGGTCAAAAGGAAACAATTAACATTTCTCCTGTTCCCGTTTAGAAAAACTGTCCACATGCTTAGCAGGAATTACGCACTGTGCTATATGAGTCACAAATACACACACCGTCATGTGGAAGACTGTCAGGCTATAAATTTACTTGTCTAGACATGGGTGCACACCTGTAATGATGTTACTCTTTGTATAAATAGTTGGTGTAAGCCTGCAGAAAAAGCTGGAAAGAGAACAATGGCCATCGCCGGGGATTGTCACTTTTCATCTGGCTCTGTCTTTTCTCACGAAACAAGATGCTAAGCTTGTTTTATCATTTTCTCTCCTCAATGCCAGCCTCCCTCTGGTGTGCCCCATCTTAGAAGCACACAAGTGGAACAACCTTGTTCTATCTGTGATGGCTCCCCAGACAGCAAGAGCAGTATGTCCTTGTAATTTAATAGTTTTGGAGACCTGCCATTTGAAAGGAACAATGATTCGAGAGACAAAAGGCTTTAAGGTTTAAGAGCTTCACTTTATTATAAAAGCCACTAAGACCACAATTCGGATGTAACAGAACAAACATGCTTTCACGGCAATATGCAAGCATGTCAACATGCACTCACACACTCATGATCACAAATTTAAACACACACACACACACACACACACACACACACACACACACACACACACACACACACACACAAAAGCAGGCATACTTGAACACACAAGAACAAGAAAAGAAAAACGTATGTACACAATACCCTGAACTATACACCTGCTACACATCGTTCTGGAGAGGATTTCCACTAAGCACCTGCTGTACATGTTTTACCTCAGTGTGAAAAAAAGAAAAGAAAAGGAAAAAACCACCAGTGGTTTTCCACGAGCCAAAAAAATATCAGAACTTTTTTCCCCTCTCAGTCCACCTCGTCACCACTTATCTTTGGTTAACATTTCTCCATACTCGCTTACAATATTTGATAATTATCAGCTCCATTGCACAGATACAAATAGACATCAATACTAATGTACAGATTACCACAAACAAAAAAAAGAATAAAAAATACTCATAAAACATTTTTGTACTTGCAGTGATTAAACTCTTTTAAAGTTGGTTTTTTTAATAAAAATCTACACTCACGACTACATTCAAAAGTAAAAAAAAACAAACATTTTGCTCACATTTATTAAAATGTACAAAAGCACAAGCAAAAGCATTGCAGTTTTTTGGGGGGGTTTTGCACTTTATGGGTAATTGTAATATTTAAGGCCACTGAAGTGCTGCATTTCTGAAAGTACAGGAAGCAAAGAGGGTATTTAAATCAGCAGAGCTGACACATAACTGAGGTAGCAAAGAAGGAAGAGAAAAGATGGCACGGACAGTCTGAAGTAATACAGAGGAACAATGTAATGCCATAAATACTAAAAACTGTCAACTTGCACAAAAATATTTGCACTTCTCTGATTGTGAAGTTGACTTTACACCAGCTGTTCAGCTAAAAAAAAAAAAAAAGAAGTTAGCAACCATATACAGACACATTTACTATAACATAGGTCCTTGGCTGGCCCCCTTACGGGTAACAAAGAAACCACAAGAACGGCACAGGAAGTAAGTAAGAAGACAATGTACGTTCTTTAGGGTCTGAATCACCCTACACAACATGCTACCCCCTACACATTTACGAAAACACAAGTCTTTGGTTGGTGGGCTTACGGGCACAATGAAACCGCAACACCGACACAAAGTATAGCGACATCATACAAGGTGAGCTCTTTAGGATTAAAAACATGCCAACACTATTATAAGCAGTGTGCCTCGTCTAAACAAGGCACATGATGCTAATTAATGGTTCGCAAGCCACTGCCAGTGTTTGGATGGAAAATGAAGTGCAAACCCAGCGATAACACAAGTGGTCTCGAGCTAAAGTTCACTTTATGCCTGCAGCTGTTGTTGCAGGTTTATGAATCAAAAAGTTTCCCTCCTGTGGTCCAGACAACGCACAAATCAAAATCCTGGGTTATTCTGAGATGGCCCGAAAGGAAGAAGAGGAAGGTAGTCGCAGGGATGTTTCCAGATAAGTAGATTGAGTGATGAGTGAAGTTTAGCTCCACTTTAAACCTGCAGGATCTCTGGAGACTCGGGGATGGTGTCTGAAAGTAAAGAGAGCGCATGTCTGTGAGAGCACAGAAATCATCAGCCTACACACGCACGTTTCATGTTTTTGGGGGAGTTTTTTGCTGATATATGGAAAATTAGATATGCGGGAGTTCGAACATGCAAATTTGAACTTCCTGCCCAAAACGTAACAGATCTTTTCAAAAGTCAAATGAAAGTGTTTTTTTTTTTTTTTTTCCCTTCCAAAAACTCCTACCTCTCAGCATACTACAGACACGCATGTAGACTGATTACTTCCACAGAATTACTTGTTTTTCTGGAAACCCGTTAAAAAAGCAGAACAACAAGGCCTTGGGTCTGAGTTGCGACATGCTGACGGTAACAGGGAAGTGCTGCTCGTCAAATTCCGCAAAGCTGAAGGTCAGCAAGCCGGCAAATATGAGCAGCAAAGCTGAAGTGTGGCCTCGATTCGTGTAACATGAGACCTCAGGAGAAGCTGTGTATTTCTGCCTAACATCTGCAGACCACTGAAGGAAATGAGCTCTGGCAGGGAAAATCCTCCTTGACAAATGTAAAAGATATTGTTTTTTATGTTTGTCAAGGAGGAGACTTTTGGATGGTTTTAGCAATAATTTTAACATTCTTTGCAGAGGGGAACAGATTACATCAAGCAGTGGAAGAGGCTTTCCCACAATTCTCTTTGATCGTAGAGGCCAGAACTGCAGCATGTTTCAGGGATTTCAGGGTAGGATGCCGCAATTTTACCTTAAGTTTATGCTTCTCATTTCTGTTTGAGCCTCAGTAAGGCTTGTCCACATTTACACGTTAAAATGTTTAAAGCCTTGTGTGTTGCTTAAGGCTGTATATTCAGTAAGCTGGTCCTTGCCCTCTTCCTATGCACATCTTAAACCACGCCATAAGGAAATGGGGCAATCCGGCTCAGTATGCCTGGAATGTCTGCACAGGTGTCCTAGGAATGGGTGGAAAAACACTAAGGACTGAACTCTTTAACCGTAGCTAATGTTTCAATATTATTTCAAGTCAGAAGGAACAACTGAAGGGGCCATTATTGTTAAATGAGACTGTCGATGGGTGGAGAATGACTTGTGAGTAGAATTCAGAAGAGGATGGCATGAGGCGGTGGTTTCAGTTGTGTGTGCGGGGAGGGGCGGGGGTGTTCCATGCACAATATATTTTCTTAGTCATGTAAGACTCAGCCCAGCTGCTGTTTGGAGTGTGCACTTTCGCACTAGAAATAGGTGAGCACCTTTCCGCCAAATGCAGGATGTTTCAGCAAAAGCACACAAAAGAACAAGTGGTTCTCCTTTGATTGCATCAGTCTTTCACCAAAATGCGTGCGCATTTTGATATGAGGTGCTTGCAAAACTGTCCTTGTGCAATAAGACAGTGACACGCGTACTTTTCAAGAACCGAGTGTCAAAATAAATGTGAACAATGTGAGGTGTAGTCGTTCAAAATGTAGTTTATAACCTAACAGCAGATGTAATGCACACTCAGTCTGAAAGGCCACGTGCACCTCTAAAAGTGAGATGGCTTGTATCGCTTTCCTTGTGCTTTGACACTAAGCAGTGGAAGGTCCCTTATGTCAGTCTCAGCCTGAATATTGTATGTGTACAAGTTGCTGTTGCAAAACTGATCTATACATTTTTTTTCTTTTGGGGTGGGGGTGGGGGTCGTCCTACCTTCCGCTGGGAAGAATACGTCCCCATGAGCCGGAGGAGAAAAGGGTGTTCCCGGTCCGGACAACAGGTGGCGACCTGTCTCAGAGGACTGCCTGGTCATGATCTGAGAAACAGTACGGGTCTTTGTCTCTGGCGATCCGCCGAGAAACACCGGGTTCTCGTGGCCCTGAGTCTCGCTGAACACGCACGAACAGACACACAAGAAAGGGAAGCATGATTACAAAAAAAAAACTTTCAATATGACCCAGTAAACTGTTTCAAAACTCTGCTTGAGACATGTAGGAGTTTTATGTTTCTCCCTTATGATTTAACAAGGGCTGTTCTTAAATACTACACCCAAATGATTAGCAGTAGGATTTGCACATACAGGATGTATAATTTTCACAAAAAAAAAAAATTTGTATGGTATAAAATCCCTTAAGGAATTTAAAGTTCAGCAGAGGTTTAATTCAATCTAGCTTTTGTGTCACAAGTGCTGTGGCCACTGTGTACACTGTGTCTTATTATTCTTAAGAGCAGCTGTGTTTTGAAGCTGGTCTCTGAGACCAGCTGCCTGTGGGAAACCTTACCTGTCCATCCTCACCAGCTCCTGTCCACCTGGGAGAGAGGAAATAGGAAATGGGCCATTGTAAATGAATTGAAACAAAGCGGAACACTCCAAAAAGAGCATGAATGTGCTTCCTACTGTGTGAAACACAGTTAATCGAGCTCACTGACAGGAAGCATGTGTCAGGACAAACATTATGGGAAGCCCAGTGTGAGAGACTTATGTGGCCCAAAGCATGTAGATGGAAATAAAGAGTGTGTGCGTGTGGGTGCGTGTGTCTGTGTGTGTGTTCATGCACATCGGTAATACATACGTCTTCTTGACGGGGAATTCTCCCTCTGTTTGTACACGAGCACCAGAATAAGAGGCAGGGAGAGCAGAGCCACGATGCAGGCTGTTATAGCCAAGGCCACTGGCACAGAGCCTGGGGAAGCAGCAGAGAGACGGAGTTAAATAATATCATGAAAGAACTGGGCAGACATTTATTGGTTATGAAGGCTTGAATAAGGTTTCATACCTCCAGCTGGTGTGGGATCCCAGACAGAACAATCCTGACTTCCATTTCTCCCTGGAAAGAGATCGTAAATAGATTGTGTCTCACTTGTGTCAAAATGCAACATTGGTTAAATCAGGTTTCACTGCTCAGCACATGCACAACACCACATAGACTAGGGGAAGCTAACATAGCCTTGTTGCCCTTGGCTGCTTGCAAAGCATGTTGATTAGTTGCATTTCTCCCATTTACCCAACACAAACTCACTGCACACTGACACCCAAACACTTAGCACACTTACGTGGTGTGACCTGAAGAACAACGTGGTTGTAGGATTTCTGCACCACGTGACCGTGTTTATTTTCCACGTTTACTTCCAGGATCACACAGCAGTAGCGACCCTGGTCTGAAGGTCTCACGTTCTGTAGAGTCAACCAGTGGTCGTGGTTTTTTTGTTCAAAGTGCACTCCTGGTGGCAAGGTGCGGTCGTGGTGCGAATAATTCCGTGGGCCTTTCCCTGGCGTACAGTGGTAGTCGCTGTGGGATGTGAAAAGCCAAGTGCTCTTCACATCATCATTGGAGTTTACCAAGGTACCTTTCTGGGTGCAGATCATTTTAGCAGTTGCGCCTTCAGGACAGGTGTAGTACAGGTGGGGGGGAGAAGCAACGATAGTGGAGTGGGCGTGGTGCAGCTCACCTTTGGCTAGAGAGAAAAGACAAAAATGGAAGAATGTAGGTAACTTCCTTTCAGACAGTGCTTCCTCCCTGGCTATGAACCCGCACAAACACTTCAGTTTAAGGGTGCTAACGTTAGGGTGTGGCTATTGTTAGCGTTGCTGCTGAAAGAGGCGGGACAGTGAAACCAGAGACCATCTTTTAATAGCATCCTAACAACAACAACAGTGATGCAAATGAGATCATAAAGTGCTAAGATTAATGACCTTTTGACCCCTTTACTCAATATTCATGGGTCAGACTATTCCATATTTATGTATTTTTTTAATGCTTATTTGATATAATTTTACATTATATACAGCATTCTTTTGTTTTATTTGCTTGTCATCTTGTACAGCCATTATTTAACTTTATGATCCGCTTCCTTTGCTACTCGAGTAAAACATTTTGTGATATAGTTTTGAAAAAAGTGCTCGGGTGAAGGAAAAAAAAAATCATTATTCAAATTATTTTGTCTCAAAAACCCCTGTAAAACTCAAAAGTACTCAAAACCACACCTTTGTGCTTGTTCCTTCTACAGTAGGTGTCTCCCAGCACCGTATTTTGCCATGATGACACGCACACAGACTCACAAGGTCAAAGCAAAATTAGACACGCTTGTTATTATTCTGAATGCTCACTTCAGATCACACAAATCCCCTGTAGTTTTCTGCTACAGATGACAGAAAAAAAAAAACCAGAGGAAAGAAGGAAGTAAAAATATGAGTCACAGGTGGTTTGGCAGCTGCTTTTTCCAGGGTACAAACTGCATGAAATGTCACATATAAAAGTTAAAAGGGTAAAGGATAAAACCCTATATAGACATTTCAATAATAATATATTTTGAGCTACTCAAAATTAATATAGAAAATAAATGACAGCTCTGTTGAAATTACTTGCATATAAAAGTTTCGCTGAGCTCAAGCCAGCTTTAGCGAGTCACTACACAAGTAACCACAGTGAAGGCAGTAATTTTATCACCTGCCAAACTTAACATGGACTTAAAGCTGAAGTCCGACCACTCCTGCGGCCCGTTTTTGCAGGCTTCCTAGGTTTTTATGCACAGTTTGTTTCCTATTTTCTACATTTAAACTGTGGTTAAAAGCCACGCATAGTTTGCTGGCTTCAACAAATGCGCTAACGTCCTGGGGGAGTTCAATTTCTCGTTCCTCTTTGTGAGCTACAGAAATGCATGCAGGCACTTCTCTGGCACCTCTTCGTCTATTAAAATGTGGACAGTGTAGAAATGGAACTGTTTATTGATGTTCAACTTTAAATGTCATCTTTGCTGTATGTTATTGTTACACAGCAGCTGTTGTGAAACCGCTGTTTCATTCTCAAAAGCACGCTCACTCTCAGAGCTCATCTGCACGCACCTTTCTATGTACATTCAGGAAACCAGCTACACAGCTGTGAGGCCTTTACTCTACATATTGCATAAACCTGCCTCCCTCTCTCACTCTGTCTTTAGCCACATCCTGTTGTGAAGTCTTCGGTGTTGCAGTAGAATGCATGAATAGATAAACATAAAATGTGCGCTTTGAGTGATTATTGCATTGCAAAAACGCGACAGAATAAAGAGATCCTCGGGCTAAGCAGTGTGACGCCACTCTCTAAACCTCACCTCAATGCAGACACAACATAATCTAGCAAATACACTCAGACAATAAATGTGTAAAACACTCATTCTGCTGCAATAATGTCAGGAAGGCTGCATGCAAGTATGTGTGGGTGGACTGCAGAGAAAGAAGAGCATGCCCACATGTGTGAACCTTTTATAGTGACACCATGAAAAGATTTTACAGTAAATGTGTGTGTGTGTGTGTCTGTGTGTGCCTGACATGGGGTGGAGTTTGTCAGAAAATTTGAGGAGTGGACTTCCTTCCTGAGTTCTTTCCCGTGTAAACTTTCCCACTCCTCCTTTTTGCTCTTTATGACATAAAACCAAGCTTGAGAGGCTTCAGCTGTTGCTACCTGCTTCTTTATGGGGTGAAAACCTCAAACAGGTTGCATCTCTGCCCACAGTGACAGTAACTATAGCACCAGAGATGACTGTCCCTGCTGATTGAATCTCACTATTCGCTTGTTCGGCATTAATCTGCAAATTAAGAGCTGTGACTAAACTGTGTAAAATGCCCATCGTTGTAGCTCACAAAGTGACATCTCTATTGTTTTTGCTTTCCTACAGCGTAAGACAATAAATTAGCCAATTTGCAGATTACTTACACAATGGCTTGATTATTCACATAATCTTTGTGTTTGCACAGATTTGCTGTGACCTGTGACCTAACAATTTAATTGTTCCTTATTACCAGCTTGCTTAGACAGACACTGCTTCATTTAAAGTCTTTCTACACTTATTATTAAAAAATAAGATACACTCTTGATCAAAAATAGCTCAGATAAAGAAATTTTACAGCCCCATTTTGTTAAATTCACTTTTTATGTTATTATTTCATCTTAATGTTTTATTTAAATTTCCAAACTAATTACCTAAGTTTTGGGGGGGAATCACTGAAAGCACACACGCTTGAACTTTTAGGCTCTAGTTAAAAGTTTCAAGTTGTCATATTGAAACTTTTGGTTTCAAGATGACTAGAACGTATGTAGCTATATTTATTGGCTGTTTTTGTGCACTGGCACTGCTGCTTTGCTGAAAGGTGACGATGCCCCTGCAAACAAGCTGAAACTGACTCAGCTGACTATTAAATACAACTGAACAGCTGGTCACCTTTCAGCTTTCATTAGCTGGTTTATTTGTTTGTTCAGTATGTGTGCGTCCTGTGTGTGTGTGTGTGTGTGTGTGTGTGTGTGTGTGTGTGTGTGTGTGTGTGTGTGTGTGTGTGTGTGTGTGT
>JAVDPK010052640.1:0-20482 GCA_034780415.1 Cichlasoma orientale
TATATATATATAAAACAACATGCCCAGGGAGCCACAAGAACAAAAACATCTTATTTTTCTGAGTGAAAATAATCTCTGTGTTCTTTTTCTATTAGCACAGTTAAAGCCTTGAACTAATGCGGACACAAATCAAAGGCACATCTGTATGTACTGTATACCGGGAGGCATTTGAGAAAGTGACCCTCCACCACACATCCTGTCTACTGAAATATTCTCTGTGCAGCGAGCATAGCTAAAGCTCGGGCCTATGCTGTGTTTGGATTAGGAGGAAGAACCCGCTGGCCTCGTTGGATCCACACAACACCTTAGACAGGGCAGGACCTGTTTTTCTTACTGAAGCCATGCAGATTCGATTTCCATCCTCACAACTCGATTAGTAGCATGATGAGCTGTAGCTAGAGCTGCACTGTCTACATTTAGATGAGAGAGTCACACCTTTTTCATCCTAAGAAGACTTTTCAACACAGGAATAGTAATGTTCTGGTCCGCTTGTTGTGGGACTTCACACAATGCTGCTACTGTTCTTTCCTCCATTTCTTTTAGACACAGTCTCTGTGTGTGTGTGTTACGTCCTGCAGCTCCATTATCAAGCTTTTTTTGTTTGTTTGTTTTTTAAACCAGCTATTTCACTGAATAATCAAAGGCTACAGCAACAAATTTCACTACAGTACTGTGCAAAAGTCTTGAGCCATTTCTTTATATTTTCCTTACAAGGACTTTCTTATTTTTTTAAGTGGTCTTGATCAGCATTTCTCAGGGTTTTCTGAAGGTCTTTCAAAGTTCTTCTTTAGACATTGGCTGTTTTTCAGTCCAATCCTTGTATACGACCGTTTTCAGAGGAATGTTTTTTTTTTTAATTTTTTGTTTTTTTGTTTGTTTCTTAAGCCACTTAACACTGACCTCTGAATCATTCAAGCATAAAAAAGGAATGGAATGAACCAGTTGTTGTACAACTTAGCAAAAAAAATAAATAAATACATTTTTAAACGGTATCTTTAGGCACTTCGTAACTAGCAGCAAAAACACAATTTTTTCCCATTTCTCTAGTTGAATCTGTGAAATGTTGGACAGGTATATAAACAAAAAATTCTGCACCAACGAGATGATTATTAGTGAAAATCTTGGTATATCTCGGTGTGGCGGTGGGGTGTGGTTTAGAGCTCGGTTGCAGGGCAGGGGTGGGGCAGCAGGTTCAGGGTGCGGCGTCGGATGAGGTTGGTGAGTTAGCTGACTGGGCTGAGGACGATAATGAGTTTTCTTTTTTACACAGTAGGGGTTGGAGAGGAGAGAGGAAAGGACGTGGAGTACGAGCGGGGGGGAAATAAAAAAGGAAAATAAAGACTGAAGTGAACACTGCATATTGTGTCTGTGAAGTGTGGGGGGACCAAGCACTCTTGGTGTGCAGTGTGTCCTTAAAAGATTCTGAGAAAACTGGGCGAGTGGAGGAAAAAAGAAGAAGTAGCAGGCCTGAATAAAACTATCTACAGCAGATGAGCAGCATCTGACAGTTATGCCCTTAAGAAACAGGAAAAAATATCCAGCATCCAGAGATGGATCTGGCTCTTCAGTTGACCCACCTACTGTTTGCCAAAGCTTAATCAGAAATGGTGTCAGCCAGTGGTGTTGGGGATCTTGTCAAAATTGATGGCATTAAAAACACAGAAACATACTTTCAGAGTTTGATCCAGCATGCAATACCATCTGGAAAGTGTCTGATTGGCAACAGCTTTATTGTTCAGCAAACACACTGCCAGCGCAGTGAATACATACCTGGATAGAAACGCACACAGTGGAACACTATCAGTCACGGACTGGCTTCCACAGAGCCTGGACCTCAATATTATTGTGGGATCATCTTTACAGAGAACAGAACAAAAGGCAGCCAACATCCAAAGGAGAGCTTTGAATGACCTTCAAGAAGCCTGGAGAACTCTTCCTGAAGACTCCTTAAAGAAAGACAAGAAAGCTGCCTCAGAGAGTTCAGACTGCTTTGAAGCATGAAGGTGTTCACACCAAATATTGACTTTCAAACTTGTTAGAATTGTGCAAACTCTGTTTTTCCCTTATTTCCATTGCACATTTCAATAAATCGCTGCACCTATTTTCCATTTTTCCTAGCAAAATATAAAGTGAGGGTTGACTCATGACTTTTGTAGAGTACTGTATGTTATAAAAACAAACCTGATAATAATATGACTCATCTGGCTATATTTCTCCCTGACTGAATGTTTTTCCACAGGACTTTGCAAAAAAAAAAACAAAAAAACTACCATGGATTAAAAAAAAAGTTGGTTTGCTTTCACTTTTCTCTGAAACTGTGAAACAGAGAATTGAAAAAGGCACTGGCATTGGAAGAGGACGTGTTCTTCAAGTTATTCACATTAACGATGACCTTAACAAAACTAGTTTTAATCCAAATCATAAATGTACAAGTTCAAACATAAGAAACCTTCAATTACAGTCACACAATAATTTTATCCATCCATCTTCTTCCACTCATCCTTTTCATATATATATATATTTTTTTTTTGAGGTCCTTTGAGTTGTTTATTTAAGCAGCAATAGATCTCAGCTCCTCCTGCAGCCTCCCATTCTTGCATTCCTGTCTGTATCTGCTCCAACAGAGTGTGTCTAACTATCATTGATTGATGAAGTAGTTACCGTGTGAGGGTACTGACGTTTGTGCTGAGACAACAAAATGGAATGCATTCATTTTGTGGCTACATTAAAACAAATCTGAGTACTGCCTTGCTGCAAATGTGCATTTTCTATTTAGACTAATGATATTCCCCTAAAAAAAAAAAAAAAAAAAAAAAGCACAGCACTGATAAAGTGTGATTGCATTACTTGGAATTATGCAACAGCCTGAAAGGTAGAACAAAAAAAAAAACATAATTTGCAAAATGTATAATATGTAGATTGTATATTCTTCATGAGCTCAGCAATCTCCTTTATTGCATGGATTGGTAATGTCACGGCTGTCTCCCTCGCTCAGTGATTTACAGTTTCAGCATTAAAAGAGGTGTCAACACCCAAAATAAATGGTCCGGGAGTTAATACGCTGCCGTATACAACATACAAGCCAAGGACAAAATGTTCTGCATGCATTAAAATCTTTTTAATGTGAAAATATCTTTCAAAAAAGTGAACGCAGTGGGAAAAGTTCAGAGTTATAATTGAAACCCTGAAGCGGTGATAAGATTATACCAAAGGGTGCTTTCAGTCTTGATAAGACTTATGAAGAACGACAGGGCGAACTGGCAGCCAAAGCAAAAGGAAAGGTTATTTCTCTATTTCAACACCTTCATTTGCTCCAATATACAACGTAGCTGGGCAGCCAGAGATGTACACAAACATACGCCCACATTTGGAACGCACACGTGCTGAAAGGCTGACTTTTGAAAACTCGCCCTCTCTTGATCCCTGATGCAGCTCCTTTGGCAGTAACAAAGGTTGAGGAGTGTTAATGTTTCACTCGCTCTGCCAGTCTTTCTGCCAACTTCCTAAAACACACACAGTATACGGCCTCCTGGAGACAAAAACTGCTTGTGCAAACACAACTTCTCTCTCTCTCCCTCCTTCCTGACATTTTGAGTCACTGTCCTTCATTTACTGCTATATGTGTGCTTCTGTTGCCTCATTTCCTCCTTCCCCTATTTGTTATGTCAACATGTCTCACGCAAAACACACAGTGGATTTATTGAAGCTGTGAAAGGCGGATTCATCAGCTACTATAGAGGGGTTATTTTTGAGAGGAGCTTTTTGTCATGAGGTCTAATGTCACAGTATTCAATGTGGTAAGACAGGACCATAACAAGTTCCTCTTAGGCCTGCAGTTGTTCTGTCAGCCCACCTGGGTCCATTTCAGCAATGGGGAATGCTCTAAATCTGTTGCCGGGTAGAAGTACATCTCCACCCCTCGCTGCGATTGGTTGACGCACCCTGGACGGCCCCACCTCTTGGAACACTGGCATCTGTGTGTATGAGCGCAGCCATCTGTCACAAACAGGCAGCGGAAAGCAGCCCTGACAACTGTTCTGGGGCCAGGTATTTGTGATGTGCTGGTTGCTAAAGTTAGAGAACACAGGGTTAGGTAATCTGATCCAGCATCTGTCAGTGTGCAGCTACCTCAGAAATATCCAAAGATTTTAAAAGCAAACTTTGGTTTGAACTGCTAAAAGCTTTTCCTCTTCTCTTGTAAAAGTTGACATAATCCATCAGACAATGTGACGATGAGAGAGAGCGCACACACACTGTTAGAGGAGTTGATCCGTGGACTCTTGAATTTAATATCTTTCACTATGTTTGTTTTCTTTCTGTTGCTTCCAAAGGGGTCAACAAACCTAAAAAAAAATTTATTTCATGTCACAGTTGCCTCATTTATTTTTACTAGTGAGCAGATTAAAAGTAAATGTCGAAAAGCAAAATACAACGTAGTAGTAGTAAAATTTAATCTATTCTATTGTTATAAACCTATAAATTCACTGGTATACACTCACAGGCCACTTTGTTAGATACACCTGTTCAGCTGCTCGTTAATGCAAATATCGAATCAGCCAATCACACGGTCAAGATGACCTGCTGAAGCCAAGCATCAGAAGGTAGAAGCTGACAGGAAGGCAACAGTAACTCAAATAACCACCTGTTTCAACCAATGCATGCAGGAGAAGATCTCTGTTCTTCAAATTATGCTGTAATATTCAAATGGATTGATCAGAATTTGACATAAACAACATGAAAACATGGATCCATCCCGCCTTATATCAGCAGTTCAGGCTGCTGGTGGTGTAATGCTGTGAGGGATATTTTCTTGGCACACTTTGATGCCCTTAGTGCCAACCGAGAACTATTTAATTGCCACAGCCTGACTGAGTATTGCTGCTGGCCATGTCCATCCTTTTATGATCACAGTGTACCCATCTTCTGATGGCTGTTGCCTGCAGAATAACACGCCATCTCACAAAACTCAAATCATCTCAAACTGGTTTTTTGAACGTGACACTGAGCCCTCTGTACTCAAATGGCCTGAACAGTCACCAGATCTGAATCCAATAGAGCACCTTTGTGGAGCAGGAGATCCACATCATGGATGTGCAGCTGACAAATCAGCAGCAACTGTGTGAACCAAAATCCAGCAGCTTGCTGAATCCATGCCATCAAGAATTCAGGCCATTCTGAAGCTCGAGGGGGGGTCCAACCAGGTATTAGCATGGTGCACCTAATAAAGTGTCCTAGTGTTTCAAGTTGGTAAAGTTGGTATTCTTATGCATTTGTTTCTGAAGACTCTCTGAATGTATTTTGAATATCGAGGCCTAAATGAATTTAGTGAGTACCTCAAAATAAACACACTTATTTGTTTCCACGAGTCTGTTTTCAGCTGCTAATTTGTGCCCCACAGTCTGATCTCCCCTCTGAAAGCGGTCATAATCAATATTTTTAAATTAACAGTATTTTATTTGTTTATCTGAAAGGAGGTGACTGTATAATGAACCCACACAAAAATACAACCTTTTCTTTCACAGCTACTTTATAGCTTCTATTTTTCCACCGTTTAGGTTTTCTGGCCCCGACTTTACTGTTGTAATTTAATTGACTTTATTCTCCCGCCGCTCGCGCAGAGCTGTTTTCAGCTGCTGTAGGCAACTGCTCGAAGCAAATAAATACACAAAATGAAAAAGATAAAGAAAAAGAATGACGTTGCATGTTAAATAGCCAGAATCAAGTGCTCTGCAATTTACCCCGTTTCTGTGCCACTGAGAGGGCACACCCACTCACTGCAACCCAATCACACAGACAAAAATCCACAGACAAAGGGGCACATGAACACATGCCACTGCACTTAAAAACACCTTTGTGGTAGTTGCTGCTACTGCATGTGGCATCAGGACACAAGAATTACACACGTGCTGCACATCATTATTTGCTCCTTTGGTTAATATATTTGTACCTATCATTAACAAACTGTTACGCAGTGCTGATAAAACACACTACTGTGCACATATTCATCTTGTGTTGTGCAACTGCTTTGCAAACACTGATTCAGCAATTCAAACAATAGCAATAACACGCAGTCAGGGATGGCCGACTTGCCGAGCGCACAGAGAAAGGCTGGAGAAAACACGTCGTAAAAGGATGAAAAAAAGAATGAAGTGTGGAGTGGTTTGTGCGCATGTTTAGCCCATGAAATGGGGAACTGACACTCCCTGCTCCCTCCTTCACAACTGATTGTGTAAAACAAGATTTCACTCACTATATGAAGTTCATTGCAGAGCTTTTTAAAGCGTACGCTTTCATTGGAAAAGCACCATAGTTATCCCACCCGGCTAAATAGAAATTCATGCAAGTGGGAGAGGTGGCCTGCTGTTATTGTCTTTTCTGTCAGTATGTTTCCAAAGGGCACTAGGTTGCTTGCTTAGCACTGCCATGGTCCAATCCTTAAACTAAAATACACAAGAGGCATACCGAGACCCATACGTGCTCATAGTCATGCACACAAAGAAAGCTGCTGAGGCCTGAAGCTTGCTTTTCAAGGTACAGTGCCAGGCTGTGGACAATCATTTGTCCACAGCCCACTGGCCTTTCTCACCTTTCTGTGTCACAGCAGGGTAAATAGATAACCAGGAACACGACCTCCTTTTGCCCATCACAAAGTGGTCAAAACACTGAGTTAAAGTATATCGGGGCTAATGTGCAACAACCTGAAAGAGCTCTTGTGTAACTGGGGTTAAGATGGTGAAAGATGTTGCGTGTGTCTGTCAGTTTGGCTATCTGAAGTCCTTATGAGACTACAGTTGATTGCAAACAAAAGAGGGGGGGGGGGGTAGGTGTCTACACAAAACAGTGCTCAATCATGCTCAACACTACATTTAATGCAGAGCATTAAAACTGAGATCTGTCATAGAGAATAATGCATTTGATCTTTGGACAACAGTGAGATAAAGCCAGCAGTCGGCATAATCTACAGCATCCCTCTAATGTTTTATTCACGATAGTGCATGCTGTTGCTTTATATAACGAGGAAGTCTTAATCATCTTTCTTCTTTTAAAGGTATTTCTGTGAGATTATAAAAGAAGACGAAAAAGTCAAAGTTTAGCAAAACATCAGGTGATTGTTCCGTTTCCAGGATGTGTCGCCGCTGTCTGATTACAGGTCAGAGAAGGCTACCCCACTGTGACGTGCCCACAGGAGTGTACTTTGGCCTCCCGGCTCCCTCTCTATCCATCCCTCCATCCCACACTCCCTCTATCACTAACCACCTGGCATTAGGCAACACGCTCCCTTTCCATCTGCTCTCGTTCTCAAGCCGAGGAAACACTGAGGGACAGATGGATGGATAAAGCGGTTGGAAAAATAGGAGTAGGAAAAGTAAACAGTAAGGTCAGAGATGGAGGCAGCTGAGTATCTTTTATCAGCTTTAGATTAACAGAAAGCCCGAGCACTGCATGATGAAAATCCAGCATTTATTAACTCTTGTTTTGCAACCTGCACTGTTGGCCATTCAGTCAATAACATTAGAGAACTCCTATCTCTCGCGTGCCCAAGAAACATAAGAAGAACACATTGAAGCATGTAGTCCGTCAGCATTTTGATTAGCTGTGGCTTTTCTCATTGATTCAGATTTTTAAAAAAAACGCTTCCTAAGTGGCGCTCGTCTGTTTTTCTTTATGATTCAATCTAAGAAAGTGGCTTTTCATTCTCAAATGACAAAGTCCTGACCAGCGTGTTTGGGTTGTGCGGCTTAAGGACTAAATGTAAAACATGCGATCAATACGTGTTTTGCGTGTTGTCAGATTTATGCAGCATAACTGATATTTGCTGGATGAATAAGTGATGCAGCGCGCAGGGTTGAAGTGAGGCCAATTTAATGGCAGATGTTTACTCTAACCACTCACTGGATGTTGACTGTGTGTGTGTGTGTGTGTGTGTGTGTGTGTGTGTGTGTGTGTGTGTGTGTGTGTGTGTGTGTGTGTGTGTGTGTCACTAATAGGCAGGATAGAAATGAGAAGGTTGCTGCCTGTCTTTCACATCACAAACACAACTTGACAGTTTAATGTTTCCATTAATAAGTGCGGGCTCAGTGATTTGCACAGGAACGGCTCATTGTGGTGTTTTCTTGTCCTTCACTGCCTCAGAAATAAAAATCAGTTTAAGAGTAAGAACATACACGTGTCACACACTAAGGCCTTTAGAATTCACATCCTTTAATGGACTGTCAGAGGTCCAATTTGCACATTTGTGCCAAAAGGAGACTTTCAGTTTTCCTGTTTGCATGTTGAATTAAGTTTATTGCAGTCTGTCTGAGGTCGTGCATGTCTCGGTGGCGGCACAGAGTGCAGAGGGAAGAGGCCAGCGGGCCATTTGAAGAAAGAGGAAAAATAAGCTTCTATTCAGTGGCTCATACATTTCAAACAAAGTTTCACAAAAGTGATGTGCTCTAAAGTGTTTCTGGCATTCTCCAAACTTCAAGTCACAGACTGGCATATGCAACCTCTCCTCTGCTGGAGAGCATCATCACTTATTCACTGGGTTACTGTGAGATGCCAAAGCTATTTATAAAGTGAATTCAGTTTCAATTCTTAGTTTTATTTATAAGGCACCAATTCACAACAGCAGTCACCTCAAAGTGTTTTATTCTGCAAGGCAAAGACCTTGCAAAGTTAGACAGAAACCCCCAACAATCAGTCTATGAGGAAGCACTTGGTAACAGTGGGGAGGAAGAACTCACTTTTAACAAGAAGAGGCTTCTGGCAGAGTCAGGTTCAGGGAGGGGCAGCCACCTGCCGTGACCGGTTTGTAACATATGAAACAGGTCAACAAGAGTTTGCTGTTTTGTTTTGGTTTGTTTGCTTAGATTTGTGACATCTTTGAAACATTTAGCCTAGCAGAATTTCCCAGTACTGCACATAAAGTAATAGGTTATCTTCAAAAAAACAAAAACAAGCAAACAAAAAACTACTTTTGGCTGCTTCTTTGTTGACCAGGGGTCGCTACAGCGGGTAGCTCCGCAGTTTGATTTGGCAGAACTTTTACAGCAGAGCCCTTCCAGACACATCCCCAAAGGAATTTGTGTCTCTTCCCGGGAAGGAACCGGGAATCTTTCACGTGTCGGGCAAATGTGTAATTTTCCAAAAAGATTTTTTTTTTTTTTGAGCTAAACCATTATGGTTAGTAGCAAACACCACAGATTTTACTATTGTTTTGTGTGTCTGTGTGTTTCATTATTGCAAAGTGGGGTCCTGGATCTCTGGACTGTTTCCCACCTTTAATGCATCTTACTTTCAAGTCTCTCCATAACCTCGCACCCCTCTCTCTGATCTTCTGCACATCGCCACTCTGAGATCCTCATCTGTTAATCTCATTACACCACCTGCTCGCCCAACTACTGTGGGTTTTAGAGCTTTTAGCCGAGTCTTTCAAACTCTCTCCTGCACCACATTTGCAATATTGATTCTCTCCCTAGCTTATATAAATAGAAATGTATTATTATTATTATTGTACTTATTTAATAGCCAACAGCATGATTGATCCAGTTGGTAACGGAGTGGCAGGACATTTCAGAGGTGGCAGTTTCTCCATACAGAGGACTGGGATCCATGAAAGAACTTATAAACAGGACTTACATCCAGTGGGGAGTGGATTTCTGTGACTGGACTTCTACCGTACATATATATTATTGTGACATAATGTTATCATAACTACATTATAAATTGGATATAAATGATTAATAAAGGTATTGTGACTTCACCTGTGTGTTTGTGTGTGTGAAGTCAGGTTTTGAAGCTCAGCATTTGCCATTGTGGCCTCCAGGATCCTTTTTTTTGTCGAGCCAAAAATGACCACATTTAAAGTGCTAAGTTATCAGCTAACCTGCTACAACGGGCCCACTACTGATCAGAGGTTTGGTGGATCGATCCGCAGCTCCCGCAGTCTGCATGTCGAAGTGTTCCTGGCTCACGTGCTGATGGATATGACAGATAAAGTGCATAAAGTGCTGCAAGAAGGCATGGGTGAATGTAGCTTGCAGTGCAAGAATCAATTGGAATGCTGAGTATGAGTCTAAAGGCTCTGTGCAGTATAAATGGCAGGGGTTTTTTTGTGCTAAGTGATATAACAGATGCAGAATACAAGATTTTAGTACAACAAGCACCATTATTTGACATTATTTGTCAAATGATTGCATTAAAATGGCCTAAAAGCCACAAACACAGTCAGGAGGTCCAGGTCCGTGACTTGAATAAGCAAGTGAAGCAGAAATCTAGTAGTCTATTACTCAAAGTGGCCCCACTATTAAAAATGCCCACCATAAAAAAAACATTATTTCTGCTGTAACGTTTATATATGTGCTATAACGCTTTTATGTGTCTGTGGAAACTGAGAGTTTTTTGTAGACTGCCTCAAGAGGCTAATTGAGGAACTGGAGTTCTTTTTTTTAGCACTTTGCTTGATGACAGAAAACATGACAGAAAAAGGTGAAAAGCCTTGATCTGGTGTCTTACATTAATATAATATACATTATTCACTTTGAACAGAGAAAATGTCATTTTATACTCCTGTGTCTCCTATTTCCTCTTATTTGCAGCATTGCCTTGAACTCCTATTAGACGGCATCCTTGGACCCTAGAAATACACTGCAAACTTAAATGTACAACATCTGAAAATTTACTCGAAGTTCACTGGCAACCGAGCTCCAACAATAACCTGCAGCCGAGGCAGAATGATTGGGTACTCGCCACAGGTGAACCTGTGGACATATATTACACTCACTATGTTCTCTGCACTTCAGCTGAACATAGGAACTCTGATTCATATCAGCGCCATAAAGAACAGAGCAAGGGCACTTTTTAGACAGGGGTGGCATAAATCCCACAGTACATAGCTGATGAACATTAAAAAAAAATTGCTGCTCACTCACACACAGTCCACCTCTACACACCCTGCTCATAACAGGATCTTTTTATTGTGTTTGCTTTTTGTCTCCTGAGCTGCTGCTATGGCCAAAGTTTCAGGCTGCAGTACAGTAATTTAGGCAGAGTCCGATGCCTGTTTCGGAGCAGCGCAGAGCCAACATGGTGACCTTCGCAATATTAAAGCATGTCCACCCAATCTTTCAGTTCCCCCTGAGGCCGTCATAAACCACACTCTGAGCTGATGCCACAGGGTGTGAGGTGTAGGGGCAAGAGTTATGGTGTGCTGTAAAACAGAACGGAAAAAGACAAAAGAGCTAAGGCAGACTGACTGCACACTGATCAGAGCCAGCATGTTTATGGTCTGTTTGGTGCAAGCTCCCTCTTTTTGCTATAAACTCTACAATCTTCTGACACTAATCTCTTTTTGTGTGCTTCAAAGAAAGCACCCCTACAGTAGATGCACCCAGTGTTATGTCAGACATAAATGCTTATATGGGTAGGCAGATGTAATTTATGAAAAATCCTGTGTTGGAGGATATCACAATAATACTGTAGATTCCCAGAGAGACATGGACTCAGCTCATTCGTGTCTAGATGGTTTGTTATTTCATATCTTAGCAGGTACTGTGCAAAAGTCTGTGTGCCACCCCACAGTCCCCACAGGAGCCAGACTTCATTATTATTATTATTTATTTTTTTTAAACGGTCTTGAGTAACAGTTCTCCAGGTTTACTGAAGGTCTTTCATAATTTGTCTTTGGACACCGACTGCTTTTTAATTCATTTTCAGTCCAGTCCTCATACCTGACCATTTTCAAAGCAATTCTTTTTTTCCATTCAGCCACTTAACACTGACCTTTGAATCATTCAAGAATAAAAAATGTACCACAGGATGAACCAGCGTTGTGTCTACACAGAACAAACACCTTAGCAAAGAACCAATTTTAAATTGAATCTTTGGACATTTTGTTAGTGAAAAACCTTTCGCAAAAACATTTAATTTGTTCCCATTTCTTTAGCTGATAACACAGTTTGATAAACATAAAATATTATTCACCTTGCACCAACAAGGTGATTCCCAGTCAGCTATTACCCAAATACCTGGCATATCTTGGCATGCTCTCCTTAAAATGAGGAAACTGGATGAGTTTCCTCATAATTTGAACTCCAAACTACACAAGAACTAAAATCAGTGACAACAAGTCTTTTAGAGTCATTCCAAGCACACTGTCAATGCAAAGCATAGAAAAACACACAATGGATCACAATCAGTCATGGATTAGCCTCCCTGGACCTCGACATTATTGAAGCAGTGTGGGATCATCTTGACAGGGAAAAAAAAGGCGGCCAACATCCAGAGAAGAGCTTTGAATGTCCTTCAAGAAGACTGGAGAACTATTCCTGAAGTCTACTTAAAGAAATGACAAGAGAGCTGCCTCAGAGAGTTCAGGCTGTGCTGAAGAGTATGGTCATACCAAACATTAAGTTTAAAGAGCATTAGATACCGTTTTTGATACTGTGTTTCAATGTATTGCTTCACATTTTAATAAATCACTGCACCGTTTTCCCAGTAAAATACAAAGAAATGAGAGGTGGCTCAAGACTTTTGCACAGTACTGCCCCCCTGTGTTTTATGGGCTGAAAAGAACAGGTTGGCACCGGTCGTGCCTTCTTTCAAAATATACATCGTAGCACTAGCTCTGGGGTTTTTACAGAATATAAGAAAGCCATTAAGTCAATAGAGAGTAAGGTCAAGATGTTTGCCCAGTAAGGCCAGTCAAATTGCAATCCATTTTGTTAATGTTTGCATAGTGCTGAGCCAGAATACAAAAAAATGCTACGAGCAGCATTAGCACAATGAATCC
Source organism: Cichlasoma orientale (assembly GCA_034780415.1). Taxonomy (NCBI): domain Eukaryota; kingdom Metazoa; phylum Chordata; class Actinopteri; order Cichliformes; family Cichlidae; genus Cichlasoma; species Cichlasoma orientale. The sequence goes on from JAVDPK010052640.1 coordinate 12,773, forward strand.
TTAAACAGCGCCTGTTTCGGAATCCATAAACACAGCAGCTCTATTTCTCTCTGTGTTCTAACATAAACAATACCAACATTTACGCTGCTGAATTTCAATAACGCACAGATATTTGTGTCTGCAGCCTTTTCCCAGACCAGTGAGGTAAAGAGATCACGTTTTCCCGCCCCACAGCGTTCCTCTGCACTTTTATATTTCCTCTTGGCTATTTGGGGCATGAAGTTAGCTGCAAGCAGAAAGATTTAGAACCAGGAGAGCAACCTGGTCATGACATTTACTGATGCGGTGGCCAGCCTTCCCTTCGTGTTTACCTTGTCAACACAGCGCACAACTGCAGACTGTCCACAGGAGAGAAAATAAGGAAATTGTTCTTTATGGTGATTAATCGGCAGTCATTTTGCCGAAAATGTCATATGTGCATGGTATTTTTCAAATGGATGATCATGACTTACATTTGCAGCATTTTTCTTTCAGGCTTGCATGCCTTTTTTTTTTTTTTTTTTTTTTTATAAATGTGTTCCTTGCTGATAAAATTATCCAATATAGTCTCACTTATTTTCTCATCATCACTCAGAACTGCTGCCCATTTAGACTAAAAAGATGTCCCTACAGTAAGCATAGCTGTGAGAAAGAGGGAACGAGTGTGAAAAGACAGCTTTTCCAGTTCTCTGGGCAAATATCTTAGCTGTTTAGGTCTACAGTCTCCAAAAAGGAAACGGTGCTGACGCAGAGAATAAAAGAAACAATAGAGTGTGGGGAGATGACAACGAAAAACACAAATTAGGGAAAGAATTCCTGGGAGGGAAAAAAAAAAAGCCGTATAAGAAAAGCTGTGAAAATGATCCAAAAGGAGGGGATGGTGAGGAAGGATTCGGAAGGGGAGGAAGGAAGCTCAGAGAAATAAAAATGATGCAGCTGTCAGAGGAAAAAAAATCCATCACTCTCTCTGCTGTTGATTATTTCTTGGCACGCTGCTAATCTGAGCACGGATGGTGCTAAGTTAGTCAGCAGCTAACAGGCAGCAGCTATGCTGTTGCCTCGCAGAGATTCACGACCCGGCACAATCTCAGGTCACACCGTACATCCCAAAACAGAATCATTGCCCTTACAGATTAGCAGGGGAGCTGTTATTATATGAGCTAATATGGTCGACCTGCAGTCTGCTGCAGCAGAGGGAACGTGTTTTGTATTTTGTGTAAAAAAATAAGCTTGTAAAAAAGCTAATTTTTCCTCTTCTTCTGTTTTATTCTGGTTCTCCACCTCTTCCACTTTATGTCATTTTAATTCAGGTCACTCTTCATATCCGTGCGCAGCCTCACTTGAAGAAGCAGATTGATTTTTGCCGGGAGGTGCTCCTTGTTAATGCTTTTACAAAATTCACTGGATATAAATTGATAAACTTAATCCGAGGTGAGCTTGTGATAGTGCAAAAAAAATCATGTTGCACATGCAATATTAAAGGATTTCTCCACAGTTTTTGTGTGCTTTTTATGTGCTCTACGACCGCCGCACCCTTCATGAATTTTAACAGCCCCCCTTCACGTATCAGAAATATTGACAACGAGAGTCAATACAGAATGAAAAATTTATGGACAGTGACTGGATAGAAGGGTTGAGATGCAGTGCCCTCGTATCAGGTGCAGAAAACAGGATTCAATTAGAGTCAACATGTTTCTCAAGTTCGGAGATAATCATTGAAGGTCACATGTTATCAGGGCTTCTTTGATCCTGAAGGAACTGAGTACTGCTGAATATTTTCAGCAAGGGGGATTATTCACTGCGGATCATCCTTTGTGTCGGTTTTGTACTAAACAGCAACTATGCTAATGCAAAACGTTGCCTGAAATTGGCAAGACCGAATGTGGTAAGGCTGGTTGCACTGACAAAAAAAGAGCCTCAGTAATATTAATGTGATTTGTACCTAAAACAAGCAAAGCACATGTTACCCTTTAGGAGAAATGCCTGCTTGCGAATTCCGACAAATAAGCTGTGAAAGACGATGTGACCTCGATGAGCACAGAATACTCTTATTATTAGCTGGCATATCAACCACTGCATATCCATTATTAATATATACACAAACAATTACAGCAAAGCCCTGCTGTTGTTGATACTAATCCAATCGATGTTAAAGCCGTGGGTCAGCAGGCTTTACGCTGCTGTTGAGTCATTATATAAAGCTACACTTTCCCACAAAAGGTGAATCTTAATCTCGCTCTCCTCCCTCTCTTTCCTTCACACTTCGGCCTTGTACATGCAACGAACTAGCTCGGAGCGCTCCTTATTCCCCTTGTACATTCCCCTTGCATAAGCCTGAGCTAGCTTTGGCAGCAGAAAGCTCTCGAGCTGACCTCAATCCCCTCCCACTGTGGGTCACCGTCTTGCCCAGCAGAGCAGCTCTTTGGTTGTGACACAGAGCTGCAATCCACTATTTACTTAGCCCCGCAGCTAGCTGGTTCCCATGGCCTGCAGTGATTAGCCTTGCTATTCATACCCCACCAAAGCTACCCTCTAAAGCTCTTTGCCTCCTCAGCTGCTCTCCTCAAGGATGTGACTGGTCACATACACTGTACTGCAAATCTACTTAACACACTTGTGTTAGATAGGTTTGTGTGGGAGTAGGTGTGTGTGCCAGTGACTGGCACTCAAGCTACGCACTGCCTACCTATGGCATTCAGCAAAAAAGGAAAATTATGTTATTTTTATTTTTACACTCTCAGATAACTGGCAGTGTTTGGTGATGCTTGTGGACTTTAAATAAATAAAAGGATTCAGCATGACTGTGGGCAGGCTGAAGCTGCAGGGGCCTTTCACCAGTGTGCACCTTGGATATAGAAGGCAGTGAGGTAGCCTCTTTTATTACATGTCAAATTACGTTTGAGCCATCCGTTCCAATAGACTGTCTGGTAGTGTAAGTGTAGTTTGCATTGTAGTTGCTTCAGTTTATTGAGTTTAATTGGTGTGCAACTGCCAACCAAAAGTGTGGCTTACTGTAAGAGCATTGTTTCAAGTTCAATATCGCACTTGATGAGTGACTGCAATCTTAGTGTTCAAATTAAGTTCATGGATCTTTAATTGCTTCTTCCTTAATGCACAATTAACTGTGTGGATGGGATAGATCATGGCGAAAGATTGTGCCCATTTTGAATACATGATGGAATGTGCAGGCTATTGTGCATTGTGTTTGAAGCCCATTTTTTATGATAATAAATAAATAATCCACAGAAATAATCTAGAGCTGTTTCTGGACCATTTAGTAAAGCAGACCATTATTAAACAACTGTGTTCACCACAGCCCACAGACCAGTTGCACCATATTGCCAAAGGTATTCATTCACCCATCAAAATGATTGAATTCTGGTGGTCCAGTCACTTCAATGGCCACAGGTGTATAAACCAAGCAAGTAGGCATGCAGACTGCATCTACAAACATTTGTGAAAGAATAGGTCGCTCTCAGGAGCTCAGTGAATTCCAGTGTGGTATCATGATAGGACGCCACCTGTGCAACAAGTCCAGTTGTAGCATTTCAGCAGTTAGTGGTATTATAACAAAGTGGAAGCAATTGGGAACGACAATTTTACATGGTAGGCCACGTAAAAGTACAGTTCCTGGTCAGCGGATGCTGAGGCGCATAGTGCACAGAGGTCACCAACTTTCTACAGAGTCAATCACTACAGCCCTCCAAACTTCATGTGGCCTTCAGATTAGCTCAAGAACAGTGCGTAGGGTTTCTATGGCCGAGCAGCTGCATCCAAGCCTTACATCAGCAAGTGTTATGCAAAGCGTCAGATGCAGTGTTGTAAAGCAAAGAAACAATGGACACTAGAGCAGTGGAGATGTGTTCTCTGGAGTGACGAATCACACACTCCGATGGATGAGTCTGGGTTTGGTGGTTGCCAGGAAAACGGTACTTGTCTAACTGCATTGTGTCAAGTGCAAAGTTTTGTGGAGGGGGGATTATGGTGTGGGGCTGGAGTTGGACTCGGCCCTTTAGTTCCAGTGAGCGGAACTTTAAATGCTTCAGCATACCAAGACATTCTGGACAATTTCATGCTCCCAACTTAGTGGGAACAGTTTGGGGTGGCCCCTTCCTGTTCCAACATGACTGCACACCAGTGCAGTGCATAAAGCAAGATCCATGAAGACATAGATGAGTCAGTTTGGTGTGGAAGACTGGCCTGCACTGAGTCCTGACCGAAATAAACCCTATGGATTAAGAATGGGAAGACACTCAAGAAAGCAGATGAGCCAATACTTTTAGAACTATAGCGTATTTTTGACACTGCCCCCCTGTGACAACAGACGCCCTCTGCAGGTAGACGGGCAGTCCGAAGCTGCTGACGGCCTGCCCACACACTACCACCACTGAACTATATTTTCCCCATAAGGTGTTTCTCTGCAACTTCTGCCAAGCACAGATCTGGCACTTAAAATCCCTGTCTCCCCCTCCTGTTTCTTCACAACAGCCATGTCTGAGTCTAAACAGTTGACTACAATCTTCTACCTTGGGAATTAATTAAGGCAGTCTAAATCTAGAGTCTTTTTAACCAACGCAGAATGAAAAATGCTGTGGCAGAGGCATGGATGGATGACAATAGGAATGTGGGTGTATGCAAACATACACACTGAGATGGGTTTAGACAGAGAGATAAGAGATTTAAGATAAGACATTTTTAGTGACTAAGCAAACCTCTGGTATAGCATAAAGCATCATTTTATCTCTTTCTTTCAAATGTGCAAAGGATCGAAAGGCAATGGAGATGCAAAGGAGGAAATCATGTGACAGAAAGTAAAATATGGAGGAAGATGTGGGCTGTCAGGTGGATCAATGAAATTATTTGAAGTTGATACAAAAAAATGCTGTTTCATGATCAACATTGTGATGATGGTTTCATCGTCTTAACAGAGTGCATATTATTATAACCAAAATGATGACGGTAAAATTGGATACATACATTTTAACACCACTGGGCCAAAATCGTGACCTCTGTGATTTTTTCAGGACTTCTTCCACAAACAAGCCTGATTGTGTGGCTTGAGAACAGCGTTATCAACCAGTTGTATCAGTTTTTTTTCTTTGCAGCTTGGCCTATAAGAAATCTATGCTCCACAGCAAAACAAGCTTACACAAGCAGATAGCGATAAAGCTCGCAGCTGTGAGAGGGCAAGCACCGTGACTTAATGACCCAGTGGAAACTGTCTGAAAACAGACCCAGTCAAACACAAACAAAGAAAAATAGGCTGGCTTTTGTAAAGGTCACGACTCACCTCTTGATTGGTAATGATATTGGCTTTGAAAAATTCTTGGAGGTAACTCGGCAAGATGGTGAAAGGTACCAAAACGCTGCGCAGAGGAAAAGTTCAAGAACAGCTGAAACGACTTAGAGATTTATTTACATTCCTGGAAAGGGTAAAATGCCCCATAGAGTTGAGAGTGTTGCGTGCATAAGTTTCACAAACACTGGGATTTTCTCACCCAAACTGCCAAGTTGACACTGGAGAAAAGAGCAAACACTCAAACGTCGGTGTCAGAGACACAGGAGGTGCAAGACTCTGTGATGTCACCATGAGAACACCAAAGATAAACGAATGGGAACCAAAGAGGGTCGCCATATTGATTGGAAATGTAGTGGGCATGAGGCATTGTGCGTGATGGTGCAATTGAACATTATTTAATGCTATTTTAGTCTATCTTTATTATTCCATTTTCAAAAAAGACTAATCCCTAACACCTCCCCATTCTATACTGATTTCCAATCTCTCACCAATCTATTCCTCACAATCCTATTAAATGTACCCTTCACCCCCATAAACACCAAGGTACATTACTGTGTCACATAAAGATGGGCTTTTATACTAAGAAATGCCTGTCTCCCCTTCGGCTAAGATGGACTAGTTGTCCACCGTCCGCCTCATGCTGTCATGAAAGAGACTGATGTTCGTGTCCCAGAGGTCAGATAGCCATGTTCCCCCACTGCAGCTCAACCTTGGCAGACGCATTACAAAATTTAATTCACCTGTCCTCTGCTGTATGTCTTGCGTATAATGTCTGGTAAAGGCCAAGCCTCGTGGTTCATCCAGCAGTATTTCATATGAGTCTGAGCGAGACGGAGACAGACGCACGAGAAGAAAGAGAGAGCAGAAATCAATTTAGTTTGGCATGTATGAAATACAGGTTCCCCAGAGGGACGGTTCGTCAATGGGAGCTTCGGCCAGATTGCATCTCAAAATTGCAACTTTGAAGATGTGTTTGGGCTTGCGAGAGTTGGCTGTAAAAGAGGGAAAAAAACACACACTGTTGCAATACTTTTGAGTTGTTTTTGGGGCAGCAAACTGAATGTCAAAGAACGTTAAAACAACAGATATGGAAAATTGATTTTGCTCCTCTGTATAACTGAGATAAGAAGAGGGAAGGACAAGAAGAGGCTGAGTGAGGAAGGTAAAAGATAAGGTGGAGGGCAAAAGTGGAGAAAAGGATTCAAATAACTCCCAGCCATTGCAAGAAGGACAATATTGGTGGTGGGTGGGGGGGGGGGGGCATGAAAATATAGGTGGGAGGTGTAAGATTTCACTGAGCAACTACTTCAGGCTATAAGCTGACAGGTACCAGAAACATGTCAGAGCATGAACCTTTACGCAAGAAGAGGCATTATCATAAACCATGACCCACTTTTAACTGTTTTCATAACTGCTGGAACCCAAGATCGTAATCTCAGCGAGGCAAACTGCTACATTAGTAGTTACTGTAGGTGTTTTTACCTCTGTATGTACCCAGAACTAGAATTTCAAGGAGGAGTTCTAGACTCATAGGCTTTTACACTGTAACACATAAGGTATCCCTTTAGTTAACTCAATTTTTAGAGTACATAAATTCACCAGCCACTTTATTAGGTACACCTGTTCAACTGCTCATTGAAACAAATATCTAACGAGCCAAACTCGTGTCTGTAACTCAATGCATTTGAGCATGTAGGCATGGTCAAGGTGACCTGCCGAAGTTAAAACTGGTCACCAGAACGGGGAAGAAAGGTGATTTAAGTGACTTTGACCGTGGCATGGTTGCTGGTGCCAGAAAATGCTGATTTACTGAGATTTTCTCACACAACCCATCTCTAGGAAACTGGCCTGAAAAAGAGAAAATATCCAGTGAGCAGTAGTTCTCAACAGTAACTCAAATAACCGCCTGTTACAACCAAGATATGCGTAAGTGCATTTTAAAGGCACGTGTCAAACTCTGAAGCAGATGGGATATAGCAGCAGAAGACCACACCAGATGCCACTTCTTGCATCTAAAGAACAGGAAACTGACTCTACAGTCCACACGGGCTCATCAAAATGAAAGTAGAAGATAGAAAAACGTTGCCTGGTCTGATGACTCTCAATTTCTGCTGCAATATTTGGATGGTAGGGTCAGAATTTGGCATAAACAACATGAAAGCAGGCATGCAGGCTGCTGCTGCTGGTGAAATGGTGACAGGGATATATTTTTTTAGCACACCTATAGTACCAACTCAGCACATTTCAGACAGTTCTGAAGGTAAAAGGGGCAAAATTGCTCTGTTGGTGTCCTAATGGGCCATTGAAAGTTGTGTGATTGAGCCATTCAATATAACCTCTCAGCAAAGATTATTGTAATAATAATAATGCCTTCGACTTATATAGCGCTTTCTTACATGATACTCATGTACTCAAAGCGCTTACAGTTTTTA
>JAVDPK010052713.1:0-20466 GCA_034780415.1 Cichlasoma orientale
GTGTGTGTGTGTGTGTGTGTGTGTGTGTGTGTGTGTGTGTGTGTGTGTGTGTGTGTGTGTGTGTGTGTGTGTGACTTGAAGAAGGCAAACACCCAAGTGCACAACTTTCTATCTGATTTTTCTAGTATATAAGATGCACGCACACGTGGAGTTCATGCAAATCATGTCATGTAAATACTTGGATTTTAAATATAATTCTGATCAAACTACCTTCATTTTAAAAGAAATCAAAGAACACTAATAACCATGAAGCTCTAATACAAACTGATATGTCACACCCTCCATTATTTTGTCTCCAAATCACTGATTAAGTAAAGCTTCAAATGAAATGAACCCCCCACTGGTGGAGGCAGATGCCCTTCCTGAGCCTGAGCACTGCTGCTGAGAGTTATTATATAATATTGTGAGGCCTTAAATGTAAAGTGACCTGTGACGACTGTGGTTGTGATTTGGAAAAAAAAAACATAAAATGAAGTGAATTAAATTAAAAGGTGATAAAACCACAAAGATAGGAATTGAATCAAAAATAAACCAAAACAGCTTCTCATCGTTAGCCCATAAAGGGGGTGTACTTATTCAATTAAGAATTAGAAATGTAACAATGTCATCATTTGAAGTTTTGTGTCGGGTGAATGGTTCGACTGATGTATAAAAGCATGCTTTTCTTAATTCCCCGTGATTATATAGTGATTTACCTGTCAAAATTAATTATTACCTCCACCAAGGAGCTCTTTTATTCTCCACAGGATGTTTCCGCATCCTACAGAAACAGTTTTTGTGAAATTGCCTGAGAAAAACAGCGCTGGGTCACATCTGTATTTATTACACTGAATTTCCAGATTTCCATCAGTTAAATTCACTGGAACTGTTGAAATTGGTGATTTTCCCAGTAGACTGTAAATAAATCTGAACTGGGTTTGTGGTGAAATGTGAATTTGAAACCTGCTTTGTGTAACTTAGAGGGAAATAGTAGCTTCAAGAACAAGGGTGATATGCAGAACTGTAGTAGCTACAATCGGTAGACGATCACTGAGCAGCAGCGTGGCTTCATGCCTAGAAAGAGCAAAGTTTGCAAAGTTTGATGGAGAAGTATAGAAAAGGAAGGAGCTGCGTGAGTCTGTGGTACTACATGAGGAAGCCAGGAGTGACAGAGAAGTATGTGAGGGTGGTGCAGAACATGTGTGAGGACAGTGAGACAGTGGTGAGGTGTGCAGATAGGTTTAAGGTGGGGGTGGGATTATATAAGGGATCAGCTCTGAGCCCCTTCTTGTTTGCAGTGGTGATGGACAGGCTGACAGATGAGGTCAGGCAGGAGTCTCCGTGGACTATGATGTCTGCAGACAACACTGTGATCTGTAGTGAGAGTAGGGAACAGGTGAAAGAGAGCCTGGAGAGGTGGAGGTATGCTGTGGAGAGAAGAGGAATGAAAGTCAGTAGATGCAAGACAGAATACATGTGTGAATGAGAGGGAGACAGAGGGAAAGGGTGGGAAGGTGAACGTGAAGAAGTAGAGATAATGATGGTAGATCAGTTTAAATACTGGGCTCAATCATCCAAAGCAACGGACAGTGCGCTAAGAGAGGTGAAGGAGAGAGTGCAGACAGGGTGGCGTGGGTGGAGATGGGTGATTTGTGACAGAAGGATGGCAGCAAGAGTGAAAGGAAAGGTTCACAAGATGGTCGTGAGACCAGCTGTGATGTGTGGTTTGGAGACAGTGGAACTGGCAAAAAAACAGATGGCAGAGCTGGGGGTGTTAAGATTTTCACTGGGAGTGACCAGAATGGACAATTAGAAATGCGTACATCAGAGGGACAGCTCAGGTTGATCAGTTTGGAGACAAAGTTAGAGAGTCAAGGCTGGTTTGGACATGTGCAGAGGAGGGATAGTGGATATACTGGACAAAGGGTGTTGAATATGGAGCTGCCAGTCAGGAGGAAAGAAAGATCACAGAGAAGATTCATGAATACAGTGAAAGAGGACATGCAGAGGGTTGTTGTGTCAGAGGAGGGTGAGACGGATGCAGATGATCTGCTGTGGCGACCCCTAAAGAGAGCAGCAAGAAGAAGAAGAAGAAGAAGAGAGAGAGAGAAATGATAGCTAAAGAATCTAAAATGGTTCAGTAACTGTAGTGTGGCAGAATTCATCCCCATGTAATCATTATGTGCTGGATTTTAAATGGCTTCACAGAAAGAGGTTTGCACTCAGGCATTAGAGAGGATTAGATTGTATAGGCTCAGGTTCATGTGGACTGCGTTGACTTGGCTCTTACCTGTTTAGAAAGCCACAGTGATCACTGTGTCATTCCACTTACAGCACCACCCATTTTCTAGGCCAATGAATCTTGCTGTGCCACCATAGACTGTATAAAATATGGGTGTCGCCATCATGATGTTATGCTCTGGTTTACCATTTTAAAACCTCGTATTGAGCATTTCTGCCATCGCCATCCTGATCTTTTGAAACCGGATGCCACATAAAGCATACCCCACTTTACATCTATTTCACTCTAAATTACATTTTCAAAATGAGCATCATTTACTCGTTCTGTAAATCTGGAGGCTGCATCCATCCTCGTATGCGTAACGTTGTGCTGAAGTGCACGGCTCAGGTCTGACTACTGCTTCATGGCCATGGCCAGAAGAAAATCTGTCTAATTTCCACCATATGAATATTAATAGGTCAGCGCAGTTGGAGCAGAAATGGAAATAATTCTTGAACAAGCCATTATAACATATAACTCTCTGGTTGACGTAAGTGTGTTTACTTTGATACAGACCTCAGATTTGTGGCATTTCTCTTTTGGCAGAGGCTCCCGGATTAACCATGATTTAAATATGCTCAACGGCAGTTAAAAAATATCTTAGCAGTATCAAAGAATCAGCCAGCCTGTCAGCTCTTTCTTTGTGCAGTGTTCTGTAGCAGAGGACACCAGACGGACACAAAAACCTTTGACTGCCTCTGCTTTTTATCCCCACTCATTAAAAAGATAGTTTTGAAGGGAGTGAAGTCCAGCATATAACCTTATACTTCAATTCACAAACTCCCTTATCTTGACTCTGCTACTGTAACAAATGTGGATGTTGAAGTTTATTGAATGAAAAATTTCACCGGCCGCTCGGACCAATTATGTGACTGTGTTGTTCAGGTATGAATCACTGACCTAAAAAACCTGAGCAATAATGACCCGCAGTCCTTAAAGTGATAAGTATTGAGCAGCCTGTAGAGTCATTGGCCTCTAATGTCCTGGATGAAGGCGGGGGGTAAGAGATGGAGGGGAAATAGAAGGAGGACAGAAAGCTCTCTGGGCTTCAACTGCCAGCCCAGCACCTCTCATAGAATAAAAATGCAGCTCTTATCTCTGATTCTGTGGCCCCGGCTTGATCCACACTGATCTAAAATGACTTTGTAGTTCCAGAACATTATCCTGCCTCTCGGCAGCCATCAGTGGCATCGGCCAACACACAGGCATTAATTATAAATCCATTAAAAGGCCTAGTTCGTCAGCAATGCAGCCATTATCAGATGACATGTCATTATTTTTCCCTCCTCACTGCAGCACTGAGCTGTGGTGGCGGCTGGCCAGTTCACTGGAACAAACATCTCATCTGTTTAAGGGTGCCGGTTTGGGAGCATATAATGCATGGTGAGTGGGTGACGGGTCTCTCGGGGTAATGTGGCACCCAGCCTGATGTTACAACGACAGTGGTTAGGATATTAATTAAGTACATTTATTTGTCAACTCCAAAATATGGTGTGCAGTTGCCAAAAGGGCTCATCATGTTGCAACTCACTGCAATGCAAACGCAAGTAAATGATACAAACTTCTACATCAACTTTCATACTTGATTACATTCATTTGACACAGAAAGTTCCAGAAAAAGCAGAAAATTGACTTTGGGGCTGTTTTGTCACGCAGCAGTTCCAAAGATGAGAATGAACTCTGAGTGATCTAACACGGACGACAAGTCCTGAAAGTGACATGCTGCTAAGCACTGATACAGTAGGTGCTGCCTTTGTGTGTCTCAGTGACCACAAAATGTAACAAAAATAAGAGTTTTCAAAGTGGTAAGGATGTTTTGGCTCCTATTTTCTGTTTGCAAGATGTTTTCTTTGTCACACAGGCCCACAGCAACAATGTATATTCCCTAACGAGCCGGCGAGCGGTTGCTGGCAGCTGCAAGAAGAAATTGGTCACAAAGATGTAGAAGATCAAAATCTGCTTGCAGTTGTTTGATCAATAGCAGATTGCTGCGGTTGTCTGTAGGTTGCACACAAGACGTTAACTTATCTGCAAACACTTGGCAACTGCTCTCCAAGCAGGAGTGAAATTGTTAAAAGTGCAACACAAGCTGGAAAGTCTGGAGTCTGTTTGCCTTCAAAGTAAAAACTGAGCTACTCTGAAGCCGAACGTGCTCCTTTTCTAGTCTGCATCACAAGTTTTCAAGTTTTATTACCAACCAGCGAGTAGTTTGTGAGTGTTTGCAGACAAGTCAGCATCTCCTTCCTACCAGCTACAAGTGACTCCATCAGTCTGCTAGCAATCACAGGCAGGTTTCTTGTGCAGCATCCTCTCTGCAGCCACTGGAGGATCCACATTTTTCCTGCTCAACCAGCGGGTGCCAAATGGTCGCTGACTTGTCTAGGCTATTGTGACTGAGGCCATGAAGGAGCAGTTTCCCCTAAAATCAAATTCACATATTTTTTCCTTTTACCTGTAGTGCTATCTATCCATCTTGAGTTTTAGTTACCCAGTTTTGGAGATATGTCTGCCTTCTCTTAAATATAATGGAACCAGATGGCTTGTGGGGTGATCAAAGTGCCAAAAGGCTGATCTAAGTGTCTCTTTCCAGAAATAATTCAATAAAGCCTGCTGCTGGCATTTTCCTGTAGGAACAATTTTCTTTTTACTCTCTACATCCAACAACCAAAAGACACATGCAGGTCTCTATCATTACAGCTCAGCTGAGAGGGAATGCAATTAATGTTTGCGTCTTGTCAGTCTGTCACAAGCACAAGCCTGACATCACAGGCAGGTGGACACTTTTTGCTGCAGTGATGTGGTTGAAAGGTGTAGTTTGGCAGAAAAAAAAGTAGTTCCTACTTTTAAAAAAAGTACTCACAACAAAGTTTGTGGATTTTTTTTTATTAACCAGGGTCGTAAACATTACTTTTTTGACATTTTATTTTTGAAATTTTATTTTCTTTTTCAGCTTTGACACCATTTAACTCCATTACATTCAGCATTAGGCAGAAGTTTCCACAGCTGATATCACCAAAACTATTTTTATAGATAAATGGCGCCAAAGGCCGGAGGAAAAATACATGAATTCAACTGCCCCTTTAATCTGTAATGCAAAATGAGCACATAAAATTTGTAATTTTTCATACTGTTAGAGGAAAGACAAGATCAGAGATGACACTGTTCTTCCCGGAGCACTAAGGCTTATCATATTAAAAGTTTCCTATGTTGGAACTGCTCATATACAAGAGCTCAGATGCTCACTCAGTCAACTTGGAGAGGGATCGTATGTCTGTGCCAAATTACACTGTAGTTTGCCTGTGTAGCAGGTGGACTGTGCATAAACAATAAGAACCAAACCAATCCAATTTGATTTTTGCTCTGTTGTGCAGCTTAGATAAGCTGTAATCAAATGGCACGCTGCAGCTCAGGAACAGGGAAATCAGGGAACCTTGGGAAATCACATACAGGCAGCTTCTCTGTGTATAGACATTTGTAGGACAAAAAAACTCTCTTGTATTTCCTCTTGAAGGACCCAAAATGACACATTCACATGCACAAGAAATCGTTTTGACCCAGTATGACTCAATTGGTGTCTTCCTCCAAGAAGATAGAAGGAAAATGACTAATTAGTGGCAGGCAGATGGCCACCTAAAATTAAGTCCTGCCTGATAATAATAAATGAACAACTATTGAGAGGAATTTAAATCCTTCCTATCTCCAGCATGTAATTTCTCTCATTCTATAAAAAAAAAAAAAAAAATTTAAAATCACAGTTTAAAAACCACAAAGACACAGGAAAATCTGCATGTACAAAATTAGCCCCGGGCTTATCATAATTTGCCCTGATTTGGACTCAAACATCTGAGCCTCAGGGCTAAACGCACGGGCTGAGGGAGACACTGAGTACTCCTTCGCCCTCACCTTTTTCTATTTATAGACTTTGTTCTTTCAGTAGTTCTCAGAGGCTCTGACGACTAGACGCCACTTTCTTCGTTGTTTCAAATGTTGTCATTCCCCTGCCGTTGCATTCTGGGGGGGGACTAATGATACCTACAGTGTTTACTGCTTTCTACTCTGTTATCCACACTCGCTCTAAACGAGACATCCTCATTATCCCCAGCCTCACTCTCACAGGCACAACACCTGAGCTGTAATTCTTATCAGTGTTAACTCCTGCAGACAGGAGTAGGTATTCATTATGAGTGGATCATGTTTGCTTTAGTGGCATGCTGCTTTTCAGCCGATGCTAACAAAGCTGGCAGGACGAGATGCCAACACGTCACATGTTTAATGTGTCATAACAATGGAGACAACAATTAATAAGGAGTTAATAAACACAACAAATGAAACCAATTAGCCATGTAAGGGATATCAATAAAATATTAATAATGGCTGCCTTTAGTAGAAGAAATGGATGAAAAAAGAGTTTAAAGACAATGAGGGCGGAGTTGCTGTGTTTGAGACTGCAGGTATTTATAATTACAGGATACAATAGATTTTCAGTAGAGACGTCAGTGAAAACTGGGAAAATGGAACAACAGAATTGATGTTATGGATTTTTTAAATTTAGAATACTATGGTGATAACTGTCAAATATGGAGTGCTATGAAGGGGTATGCTTTGGATCATGAGCTGTTTCTTTCCTTCTCCATAGTTTCCTCGTCATTCTGGTAACAGTTCATCTTGGTTTCAACTGCTCAAAGACATTCTGCGCAGACTCTTTTAGACGATTTCTGACAATCTGACCTTCCTGTTCTTGAGTGTAACCAGTGGTTTGTACCGTTTTTCTTTGCTAACTCTCCGTGTACGATAGCTCTCCATTCATGAAGGGATCATTTGATTGCAGATTGTAGAGAGATAGTAGACTGTATTTTCCAATGATATGCCCACCCCCTCCACAGCGTTGTTAACTTGGCATGACGTTGTGAAGGGTTTTTCTTCTTCTGCGATCATCCACTTCAGGTGTCTGCTGTGGTCTTTCTGGCCTTTTTGGTTTTGCTGAGCTGTTTTATTTATTTATTTTTTGAGTTTAATTTTTTCTTTTACAGCTTAATGATGGCATTCACTTGCACTGACATCTCTTTGGAGCTCATATTGAGAATTCCAATGAAAACAAAAGCAAATGCAAGTTCAACACTTATGATCTTTTATTTGTTTAAGGATGACAAGGGAACAGGTCCCACCTGACCAGCTGCTCGTCTTTTTATTTGTCCAATTAATTTTGAGCCTGTGAAAATGGGGGAATGTGCGTAAAAATTTTAATTCCTTATTGCATTATTGTTAATGCAATACTTTTCCAACACCCCTTGAATTAAAGCTGAAAGTCTGCATCTCAATTACATCTTAATTGTTTGATTTAAGGTCGGCTGAGGTGGTGCCAGAGCCAAAACTCCCCCAAAAAAGTGCATTTGTCCAAAAGCATATGGACTTTATTTACACAATTGTGCACAATTTTGTTTCTTGTTCAATTTTAAGTGCGCACAAAGAAGTCTTTTTGTTTCCTTTAAAGGTGCTAAATAAATACAATTATTGCAGAAAAATAATTATTTACTGGGTAAACACAAGGGTGGTTTTAAGCTTGCAGTTTGCTTATGGATCTGATCCATAATCCTTGCCTTTCGGTTACACTACCAGTAAGTACATCTACCTTTCTCTTCAGTATTCCGTTTCTTCTTCCTCTCAACTCTACCTGGCTTAAAAGATTTTTTTTTTGATGATATTGTGTGTGGGATGTTGCCCACATGGTGTCTTTGTCAAGACTCCACTTATAGTTTCATCGTGCAGCTTGAACACCCAGTTGCATTTGTCATTTTCCCCTTGCAATCAGGATGCAATCCAGATGTAATTTTTATGCATCATTTTTGGCTGATGCACACATATCCATCTCTTCTGGCCAAATCGCTAATCTGACTGGAGTCTGCTGCCTAGAAAAAGAAATGAAGAACAACTTGTGTAGTTCACCAGTTTACAACTGTTTATTAGTTTAACTAGCTAACTTACACCTATCCATAAACTAACACTAATGTGCCTCCACCTGTGGCTCATTTCTGAGTAATCTGGTGACTTAATTAGTGGCTATCTTTGGAAACAGTTTACTGCCATAATTGCTTATTGAGGGAGAAATTATTGTGCTTGAGAGATGGAGTCATTAAAAATCTTTATGGCATTTGGCTAGAATGACAGAAACTACCTTGCAAGGTGATTTAAATCCATGTTTTTTGGATACACTAGATATGTGACTTATTAGTGTGCTCAAGATTCTGCTGCTGCTCTAAATGAAATTTCCTCTTTCCTCTTTTTGTATTTTAGTCACATAATTCATAATTACACTCCTCACTGGTGACTTCTTTGAGGAAGCGATGATTAGTTGTGCCTCATGTCAGTGCGCTTTGGCTTTAAGGTTGAAAAAGCAAACACGTAAAAAAAAAAACAAGGGAACTCACACACACAGAAGGCCACCTGGAATGTCTCCTGTTCTCTAAACTTGTTCTGCCTTGTTGTGTACCCGGAGCTGACAGCATGGCAGGAAAGGTGAAAGGACTGAGCTCATGGGACTGTGGAACTGACAGATTGGATTAAGAATGCCCCTCTACATGAACTTTGAACATCCGGACAAACATCATGTCCAACCAGTGCACTAAGAATATGACTGTTTGGCTGCAGATCCAACTCTAATCACTGATAGTCAGTCTGTATTTGACAGTGTCTCCAGATGGCAGTAGGCAAGGGGACACGGCCACATGACTGCATCTTTCTGCACAGTCCTCGCTGCAAGGATGATGGCAGTATGGTTTCTGTCAGGAGTGACAGATTGTTGGAAAAGAAGCTCGTCTAAATAAAGTACAAATAACTGTAATGGACCAATCCCATATTTGGGATGCAGGGAATGCTCGACATGTAAAATTATGTTTTAGTAGTGGTCTAGTGATTAATGCTGCTGCAAGTATGGCTCAGATGTGTGAGCGATATTTTACTCTCTCCCTATATATAGTATATAATCATAGTACATCAATGACGCTTCAATTACTCTATGTAAATGCCTACGTGAGCTGGGAGGAAATTGCTCCTCTGCCTCTCCTGATATATAATTTTACTTATTTTTCAGCCCTCAAACTGATGAATCTGATGCATAGCAGATCTTTTCAGTCATTTCCAGACATTCTGTACTGCTGTCATAATTACTGTGAACTCAGCCAGTAGACCACAAGACCCCACATGTGAAAAGAAAAGCTTTCTGAAGAAATTACAGGGTAAGAGCGTGCTCCAAGGCACATGAACCACTTTCCCCAGCAAGCAAAGTTCTTTAAAGGTTTCTTTACTTTCCAGAAAGTCCTTAAGGGTTCCAGTACTGCTGTGAAAGCATTTTATTCTTTTGGTTTCAATCACTGATTTCTGAGGGACACTCAGTGTGAAGGCTGTTTTATTTTTTGGTCACCCACAAGGATAACCACAACCTGCTGGGTTTACTGCATTCGTGGGAAATAATGGCACAGTTTAATGCATGTGCAGGAGTAGAAAAATGTACCTTATATACCAGAAAGTTGGGTTATGAAGGCTGACTCTAACAGTACTCCATCTAATACATGTACTGTAGGTGCCATTTACACATGACAGGCCAGTCTTCCAGTGCCTGCCTTTAATATCTCTTCCAGGTTTGTTAAGCTCAAAAAAGCCGTAAAGTTCTTAAATTGAATGCACCAAAGTATAGCCAGTTGGTTTGCCAGCAAGCCCAACAAGCTATGGATTGACATTAGTTGGTAGATAGCTAACATCAGTTTATTATCTGTCACCATTGTTTTTATAATGAATAATTTCCTGTCCTAAATGGCAGCATTATTTACTCAGTCACATTGATAATACAAATAACTGTGCATGTGCTTTAATGTGGACACAAGGGGAGAGACATGTGCAACAAATGGCTTTGGCAGGAACTGATTTGATTGATTACCACAGGTGCTGTAAATGGATCACAGTTAGAGTCCAGCCAATTTATCGGCAGGCTGATATTATTGGCCGATATTACCCATTTGCCGATCTATCGGTATCTGCGTGTTGCCAATAAATTAAAAATTCAAAAAATTAAGAAAGGGGAGAAACGCCTTTCAACGATGTTTTAAGTGTTGATGTTGCTAAGTTTGTCCACCAGAGGGAACTCTGCAGCTTCGCTTTTGGCAGCACGCGTTTTGACTGCCACAAACAACCAGCTGATCCAGAGTGTAAACAGAGTGTACACAGCTAAATAAAGAACTGCATGTAAAAAATGTTTTGTGCGTCTGAAAGAAAAAGAAAATCTCAGCTGACATATCAGAATATCAGATTTTTAAATCACCAAATATCAGTATCAGTTTTAAAAATCCTTCATCAGTCAGGCTCTAATCACATTTGCCTTAAATGTGCATTTTTTTCTTCTTCTTTTGGGAGGTGAGTGTAATATTGTTGGTTTGAAACAGCTGGAAAATTGGCAGGCTTACGTGCTAATGTTCATATAACTGACGAGCATGTTTTTGCCAGCCAGGGCTGCGCACAGGTCATGTGAATGAAAACTATTAATAGACAGAAACTTTGGAACACTAATGAGAGAGCTTCTGTTAAAATGGATGGGGGACCCATCTGGTGACACATGGTCTGGAAAGCGCACAAGCAATCAAGACCTTGTTCTCAGCTGTTTTGGCAGGATGGATGCATACATGGACAGAGATCAGTCCGCCCGCTTGAAGGTTGCGCATTAAGACTTGAAGAGACAAGACGGAAACTGACACAGAAAGCAGATGCCAACACAAACGCCAAGACAAGCAGCGGGAGAAGATCAATTGTGTCATCTTGGCTTTCATCAAAGTTTGTCGGGGAAGAAAATGTGCCTCTGCTTTCTCACAGTCCCCAGAGATTTATTTGTAAATGTCACACTTGTCAAATCGTCAGCAGCTGTGTCTCCTGTGGATGCCAAATCGCGCACACACCAGCAGATGCAAATGACAAAATATGTATTTTAGCTTCATTTTGGAGGATTTTCTTGGTCATCTGCAGGCAACAGAATCCTAAAATTAAAATCTCTGCTGCACTTTTTGTTGTAAATTGAGATGCTAACCACACATAATTCCACATGCACGCACACTGACGCACACACAAACAGACATACACAGATGCTACAAGAGCCTGCATGCTACACATCAGCAGACAGACAGTATTCAGTCACTTCTCAACCACGTCTTGGTTTGTCTCTCATTAAAAATGTTTGCCTGGATGATACCATTCTGTCTTTAACCAGCTGTGACCGTGTCATCTGTCTAGGAATTGTTTTTTCTTAGCTGTTTTAGACATTAAGAAAAAAAAAATCTAATTATTCGCTAGAATACCAGAAAAATTACATCTTTCTAACCATTTTTTATTATCTCTTTTGTCAGTCAGATATGGATATCAGATTTGTATCAAAATGACAACCAGATGCTTAGGAGCAAACCACCGAGTCAACCTTTAATCAAAAGAGGAAAGAAAGTGCTTCATCTGGAATCTACACTGTAAAATTAATTAATTGAAATTAAAATGGTAAATTAACAGAAAATTTCCTATAGATTTTTTACACAAGTTTCCTGTTTTTTTAAATACATGAAATATAAATAAGGCAGCACGGTGGCATGGTGGTTAGCACTGTTGCCTCACAGCAAGAAGGTCCTGGGTTAGAATCCACCTTGGCCCAGGCCTTTCTGTGTGGAGTTTGCATTTTCTCCCCGTGTTTGTGTCGGTTTCCTCCCACAGTCCAAAGACATGCAGTTAGTGGGGTTAGGTTAATGGTGATGCTAAATTGCCCATAGGTGTGAATGTGAGTGTGAATGGTTGTCTGTCTCTTTGTGTTATCCCTGCGACAGGTTGGCGACATGTACAGTAAACTGGCGGCGCCTAATAGCTGCGGCTCGAGAACATGCCGTCCCCCCTGTTTGGATGACTGTTCTTAACATAATTTCATTGTATGTAGGATGACAATAAAAGCCCTATTCTATTCTATTCTATTCTATTCTATTCTATTCTATTCTATTCTAGAGTGTAGGCTCCAGCCCCCCCCGTGACCATGAACAGGGTAAGCGGAAGAGAATGGATGGATGGATGTCTAATGTAAAATAAAATGAAAAGCCTGTAACTGTGAATAAGCATAATTGTTTTAAATATTTTTATTTTTCACAAACTGACATAATTTCACAAATTAACTTTCAAACCTGCTGAGATGAAGGGAGAACACTGACTTTACATGCAGACACTACTGAGGATTCTGGGACGCTTGCAAGGGGACAGTGTGGAATTGTTGATATTTTGGAACATGAAGACTTTTATTAAAGAGTCGGCAACAAAGGAAAAAATCAGGAAAACTGTCCATTTATAGTTTGAACTGTGTAAATGTTTACTTTCGGATGAGTACCGTGGACGTGGGAACACTCTAAAATTGTTGTTGTAAAAACAACAATATGCAATTTTGAGGGAGGAAAAAGGAGCAGTCAGAGTGGGGGGCACAATGGTACACATTGCATCTGTAATGCAAGGGGGCAAGCATGCCAAAATCAAGCTCTGGGGTATTGTGAAAAGGTGAGTTTTCACTGTAAGCATGTTAGAGGTGTTCAGTAATTACATACAGTGTGTCACAAAAGTGAGTACACCCCTCACATTTCTGCAGATATTTAAGTAAAACTTTTCATGACAAAATGACACTTTGATGCAATGAAAAGTAGTCTGTGTGCAGCTTATATAACAGTGTAAGTTTATTCTTCCCTCAAACTCAATATACAGCCATTAATGTCTAAACCAGCGGTAACAAAAGTGAGTACACCCCTTAGTGAAAGTTCCTGAAGTGTCAATATTTTGTGTGGCCACCATTATTTTCCAGAACTGCCTTAACTCTCCTGGGCATGGAGTTTACCAGAGCTTCACAGGTTGCCACTGGAATGCTTTTCCACTCCTCCATGATGACATCATGGAGCTGTTGGATATTCGAGGCTTTGCGCTCCTCCACCTTCCGCTTGACGATGCCCAAAAGATGTTCTATTGGGTTCAGGTCTGGAGACATGCTTGGCCAGGCCATCACCTTTACCCTCAGCCTCTTTAATGAAGCAGCGGTTGTCTTAGAGGTGTGTTTGGGGTCATTATCATGCTGGAACACTGTCAGTGTTGTCCCATGAAAAGATATACTTAAATCTCTGCAGAAATGTGAGGGGTGTACTCACTTTTGTGATACACTGTAGCTGTGGTATTCTGTGAAAACCCTAAAAGGTTATCAATACATCATCAAGAGTTACACAAAAAAGTGTCCCATTACCACTATGCATGCTGTATACAGTAGCAGGCTGCATGTCTCGCTTCAGAAACGGCAGTGCTTTCAGGTGTCATGTTTACTGTCACCTCAAGCAGTCATCTCCTGCGTCACACCGTGAGACTGTGCAAGGATATTAGTTATTATACTATTATTGTATACTGTTGGTCTTAACAGAGGGAGTGTGTGTGCTGGTTAAGTTCTCCAAAAGGAGTATGGACATCTTCAGTGAAATATGGCACTTATATAACACTTTTCACAGACATGTGTTTCACACACTAAGTTAAAATCACAAATGTGTGTGCAAATACTAAAGGCTGTTTTACGATCAATATACAAACTGCTCATCTTTAATGAATACGGATTTAATAATTTAGAGTTATCAGTTAAGTTAACCTCTTTGAACGTGCACACTATTGTGTAACAGGAATAACATCACAAATATGCTCTTTGCAAATCCCCACTGTTTCCCCCTTTTATTGTTATTATATATACATTATTTTTAAAGTATGTCACAGTGGAGTCCACATTTGATTATTAATTGTTGTTTTTTTATTTAACATGACAAATGCTTTTTCAAGATAAATCCTAGCAAAGGCTCAAAAAAGGAGAAGACCATTCCCAGCTAGTGGCTGGCGGTCAGTCATTACCTGTTAACAAAAACTGTGTGAACCCTCTCTCCTCTGTGAAGAGAACGGGCTTCCAGTAATGGACCTGCCAGTCTGAGGTTCTTTGGGGAATGCCAGTCAATCTGCATGGTGCTGGGCTGTGAGCACAGGTCCCGCTAAAGGACGTTGGGCCCTCGTGCCACCTTCATCGAGTCCGTTTCTGACAGTTTGGTCAGAAATATGCATGTGAGTAGCCCGCTGGAGGGCATTTTGGGGGGACTCTAGCAGCATATCCCCTGTTTCTCCTTCCACAAAAGAGCAGATACAGATCATGCAGCTGGATTGGTGCTTCTCTACAGCCCTGTCCAGCTCCCTCGTGTAACGTAATGTCTCCTGGTACCTTTACCACACTCTTGAGACTGTGCTGGGCTGGAAGACACAGCAAACCTTCTTGCAACGGCACTTATGAATGTTCCATCCTGGACGAACAACCTGCACAACCTGAATGGCCCCACATACAATCTCACTGCCACCAGTAGTGACACGGACACTAACAAAAAGAAAAACTTGAGAAAAAATCAGCCAGGAGGGACACGGAGAGTGCAATGGCCTTTGGCCACCTTTCCTTGAGGATGGGTAACTGTCTCATTCTGTTTCACTGTGAAACTGAGCCGCACCTGCTGTCAGCTGTAACTGGATTGAATCACAGTTTTTCTGTCTACGAGTGGCCCAAGGTCGAGAGGTGTCTGCAGCACCAGGGAGACTCATGTTCACTGTGATTCTCAGTTTAGAGTTTACCTGCAAGATGTTTTTAATATCTGTTCTGTTTTGTTTGTATGGCTCCTTAAAAGCATTTTCATTTTTATAACAAATTGTAAGAAATTCCACATAATTTCAAGTTTTGTCATCAAGAATGTTGAATGTTTTTTTCTGTTGTAGTTTGTTTGTTAAATGATGAAAACAGGAAATAAGTGCGTTCTAAGTTTTTAAGAGTTATCATTGTAAAACTAAATCTCATCTTTCTATAATTTATGTGTCATAGCCCAAATATTTCCTTGTAGTTTCAAATAAGTGAACATTTAAATGAAGTGATCATCCAACAGCAGCCAAATTTTTTATTTTATTTAAGATAAATGTTACAAATTGAGTAATAATAAGTGTAACTCTTTCAAGGTTGTGCATCACATCATATTGAACAATCAATTAGTACTTGACATATTCTGTAATTAACAGTTTATTCAGTTCAAGTCATTGCATTAAAAAAATCTGGACATTTTTAAAAAGGTAAAGCCATTCAATTTAAATGTGGGAATGCATTTTTAATAGTAAAGCATCATTAAATATACATTTTTATGCAAAGTTACATATAAAAACCCATATTTCAATTCATATAATAAAAATGAACAGCAGATTGCTGTAATTATAGACCCATTTACTAGTTTTAAAAAAGTATTTAGACTTTTTTTATGGGTGGCATATCATATTATTACATTAAATATGGATTAAATGTACAAGCAACCTTTCATTTGTCAAGCAAGTGTGTTAACCACTACACCAGTGGAGATACCAGATCAGATAATCCATTAAAAATGCTCCAAAAAGGCACCAATGACACACACAAAGGCAGATGAAAATTCACCACACTCAAAGCTGTTACGAAGAGCAGAAACTGTCCATAGAGGTCAAAAATGTATTTTGTACCAGGGTTTAAACATGACCTTTAATGCTGTAAAATTGGACTTTTTAACAAGGAATTCTTTGGGAATTTACTCCCTGTTGGCGCCGACTTAGAGGAACTGCAGTTTTTGCCAGTTTTGGCTTCACTTTTCACCGGAGGTGCCCTTTGGGACCGCCATGGCAAAAGTTTTTAATTGTTTATAAATGAGTGATTCAACATGACTTCAGAGGACTGTTGAACATGTTGTTTGCTAGGATTTAGATAAGCATCTGCCTAGTAAATATGAAGTAGCAGCAGTAATAGATTCAGCAGCTGGTTGGCCAATAGCTTAGTATAAATACTGGAAACATGGAAACAGACTGTGGAGTCTGTGCAAGGTAACAATCCTCTACTTACTGGAAGGCTCCGGTAAGAGGAGGAATAACACAAGAGTAAAAAATGTAGTTTAAAGGGGGGGTTTTGTCTCAGATTATTGCTTGCACAAGGGTGTTCATTGGCTGCTTGGCGTCTTAAAAACTTGCAACTCAGGGCGCCTGCAGAAGGATGTTTATTACCTGTGGACAAGGCCATGCTGCCTGTTTCCCTGCTTCTCCCGTTTTTGTGCTAAGAAAGCAAACTGGCTTCCAGCAGAAAGATTAATATGCACTTGGTGATATCAGTCATCATCTCCTGTCGCAAAGAAGGTTAATGAGCACATTTCCCAAAATTTTAAAATACTCTTTTCAAAGTGTTGACTGCATATACTGTGAAAAGAGGTTTTTTTTGTTTTTTTTTACTTTTATGAGTTGTTAGCTTCTATGTAAGAATCTGGCAGAGCACATAGAGAGAGACTTTCTTTAACAAAAGAGAGATGCAAATTTTCTGTCAAACCATCATAATGTTCAGCATTATACTCTCTTCACCCTATAGCTCCTAAGATATGGCGTGATCCATCAAATCATCCATTTTAGTTTCATCGCTTTGTGAATGTGTTAAAGGAACAGCACAGTAATATAGGTCACTTTTACACTATTCTCCCTCTCGGCTGCTTTCAGACGGTTTCCACGAAAAGTCCCCGTGCTTGCACACTATTGTGAGTCATGTGTAAGATTTGACAGTACACCAGATGATTAGAGAAGTCGCGTCCTGTCTGTAACAATGTGAACACACTTTATTAAACTGACCAGAGAATTATTAACCTCTAGCTTATACTATAAGCTCTGTCAGCTCACCTGGGGTTATGCTTATTTACTCTCAGAATGGGATCGATCCCGTCTGGATAAATTTAAAGTTAGTGCTGTTGCTCCAGGTTCACGAAGGTGTGCATGTGATCACAGAAGGATCCTGATGCAGTGGGAGTTCCAAACAATCAAAACTCTCATTACGGTCACTAATTAGGACATCTCGGTAATGTGACATGCCATACTCTGTCTCCATTACGAAACAGACTTTACTATAAGGTTGTAATTAACAGACATTTCAGTCTGTGATGGATGTGAAAATGCTCATGAGGGGAAACTCAACATTCAGACAAGGTGTTCTGCGCTCGGGGTGCACCTCCAGCGACTGGCACACAAACTGTGTCTTTGACGCTCTCTCTGATTTTTATGGGGAAGGAATTTTCAGATGCTTTAAATGTGGAAATAGTCTGATGGTTACATTTTGTCATGTGCTGCGGGGATAGTTTGGTAACGTGAGGCAGAGAGCCTTCATTCTTCCAGTGAGCCAAACAACTGGAGATGCAGAAGACACTGAGTGACGTGTAAAGATTATTTGTTCCACCCCAGTAAGATTGTTGTTGTGGCTTTTAAGTGAGCAGGGTGTGCATCCATACATTAAGAGGGCATTTCAGATGCCATCAGAATAAGGGAAGTAACGGAAGGAGGACTTGTTTAAAAGGTGCTTTCGATGTGAAGCGGGTTTGAAGCACAACGCCAGACGGCCAGACTCGGCACACGAAGGGGTTAAAGATCAGCCTTCATTCTGGCTTTGACAGGCGACACTTTTAACAGGGCCATAACGTGTCTGCACTGCTACCTGCAGAACAAGTGTATAAATCATAAATCAAACAGTTCACTGTGGCTGGGACGTAACTGCTTTTAACACAGATGACTCAGACAGAATGAAGGAAGGAGAGCCAGAAAGATTTTCACTGCTGCGATCCATCCATCACAGGATGTTTGTAGTGTATAATCAGCTGCACACAGGTTCAGCAGGTGTAAACGGCCTTTGATCGTTACAGAAGGTGATCCATTGGAGCGTCTTTGTCCATTATGGCCATCTGTTCATCATAAAACATCTGGGATGCTGCCATGATTTGTTCAAACACTGAAAAATTATATGCATTTCACAATTCCACTGAATATGCAATTGCATACGGCGGACCAGTTCAGAAGGCAAAAACTCTTCAGATGTCAAACCCTTTATTTAGAACCCTGCAAATGAAATTTGGAGGAAACTTTTGGAAATAATCTAACATTATTATGTCCATAAAACTGTCTACATTATTAATTGTACATTTAATTGCACAAACACTCCCGTGTTTAATTCCGGTTTACTAGCCGAAACTTACTAAAATGCAATTTTCCAATCGGCGCTGCAGATTTCACTGGCCGGACACCTGATGGATATCAGTGTCAAACTGTTAAATTAACACAATGAGTAATGAGAGCTCTGCCCTTCAACTTCACAGTGTCATTTGTCATTTATGAGTGGCTTTACCTGCCACCGTGTCAGCATGTCCACATGCTGTAACAACGTGGAGTGTCATTGAGAAAACATGGCCCGGGACCTTGTTTTTTTGTCCACATCCATCCATCACAGCTCCTTCAGCGCTAATCAAGTCAGCAGCACACCTCTTGTACAGACTCCTGGCTTCTTGTAGAAAAAAAAAAAGACTGCCCTTCACCTCACTTGACCACCATCAAAGCGCTCTGTTGTAAAAATAATGATCCCAACACACACGTGCGCTCACACACACACTCATTTCCCTTCACTGTCTACAAACGGATATGTGAGCTGGATTCCGATTTTCGGTTTCTGTTTAGCATAAAATGGCAACACGAGAGGCAATTGATGAATGAAGGGTTTATATGGGCAGTGGCCTATTTGAATGTTAGTGTGTGACTGATAGCTGCATCCATCACTCGAAAGTCATTATTCAAAACACATCAAGTAACTATCGAGAAAAGTGGGTCAAAAGAAGGAGAACTTGGTGAGTGGACTGATATGATATGGGGGGGGGGCACGTCGGGGCATTTGAAGTTTAGCTCTGGCTCCCCACCCCGTGACAAATCACAGCAGCACCAGAGTTAATGTCAACGCAGTAACTAAATTAACATTATATGGGCGAACCTGAGAGCAGAGACAGCAAAGGTGGAATTTACCTCAGGGTCCTGGAAAGTTAACACATAATCCTGCATCAGAGGAATACCTGATGAGGACATGTTTATATGTATGAGCATTGCTGACACTTTTTATATCCCCCATGAAATGGTGCAGCAGATGGTAATAAAATTCACACGCCTACATGTTAATGTTTCGTGCTGGGTTATACGTGTTTGCATTCACGCATGTGAAAGAGGAACCAACATTTTTGTTAAGAGGAGGAAATATCTAGTTTCCTCCACAATACCAAAACATCAAACAGCGTAATGACGTGAAAAAATATTTTCCGTAGTCTCTTTTATAAACGTGTTACATTATATCTCACGTGTGCAAGCTAACACCTGAATTTCTGACTTCCTTTGCATGCACACAGAAAAACATGTTACCAGGAGGAATCAGGTTTTTGGCAAGAAATCAGAAAATACATTTACATGCACAGCAGTAACCTGGTCACCTCCAAAGCCCCAGGACCATATTTTTTAACCAAGATTGAAATATTTAGAGAGTTTTAAGGAGTCTGCAACCTGGAAGATTTGTGGTCAGACCTTTTCCACTGGCAGCAGATAACAGAAGTGTTTGCAGAGAACAAATAGAGGGTTTTTTTTTTATCCTTTCCTTTTCCAAATGTGTTTGAAAAAGCCTTGCTGATTTCATTTTAGTTCAACTGTATAATTCTTTGAACACAAGAATGCACAGCTGCTGCTAAAAAAAAAAACAACTTTTCACCCTCTGCTACTGCTGTTAATGTCAGAAGTCAATGTCGGTCACACGCATTCTTATAGAAGCTTTGTTGTGACTGGATTTGATTTTCAGCATCTAAATGAAAAAGGAAGCTCACATATTTGTGGACTGAAGGCATTAAGGTCTCTGATATTTTTTCAGACTGAACGCGCAGATGGATGGGAATAAAATGCAGAGGAATTTTTTTGCTAACAAGCAAAAGCTTCTAGATTGCCCAATTAATTGAAAGCGAGAGTATATTAATTCAGAATGAAAATACTTAATTGCTTGCCTTGCCTGCCTTTGCTTGATCTGACAGCAATTACCAAACCAATCCTTCATGCCGTATCCCTCGCTGAACAGTTAAAATGAAAAATGGTTTGCATCCAAATGGTAACGTTGTATAATATTACAAAAACATATTCATATGTTATTTATTATTTTATTTGCATCAGTGAATATGCTTAGCACAGGATCTGAAAGAAAATAAGAGTGCTCTGATGCATTTTGATGTATTTTTACAGTAGTCTTGATCCATATATATATATATATATATATA
>JAVDPK010052775.1:0-20456 GCA_034780415.1 Cichlasoma orientale
TACTTTATTTAGACCACAAGTGAATGATTTATATATGAAAAGGAAGGATTTAAAAGCATGATACGTCTCCTTTAAGTTTTAACAGAAAGCTAACAGCAATGGAGCTCTTCAAGGGAAAATGGTGCGGTTACATCCGTCCATCCATCCGTCCATCCTTTTGCGCTTATCCGGGGCCGGGTCGAGAGGGCAGGAGCCTAAGTAGAGAAGCCCAGGCTTCCTTCTCCCCAGCCACCTCCACGAGCTCATCCGGAGGGACCCCAAGGCGTTCCTAGGCCAGTCGAAAGATATAATCTCTCCAGCGTGTCCTGGGTCTACCCCAGGGCCTCCTCCCGGTGGGACATGCCTGGAGCACCTCAACTGGCTCCTCTCGATGTGGAGGAGAAGCGCCTCTACTCTGAGCCCCTCCCGGATGGCCCAGAGGCCAGCCACCCTTCGAAGGAAACTCATTTCTGCCGCTTGTATTCACGATCTTATTCTTTCGGTCACTACCCAAAGTTTGTGACCATAGGCGAGGGTAGGAACATAGATCGACCGGTAAATCGACAGCTTTGCTTTTACACTCAGTTTTTGCTTCACCACGACAGATCGGAGCTGCGTCCGCATCACTGCAGACGCAGCTCCAATCTGTCTGTCGATCTCCCACTCCCTTCTCCCGTCACTCGTGAACAAGACCCTGAGATACTTGAACTCCTGCACCTGGGGCAGGAACTCGTCCCTGAGCCGCAGAGGGCACGCCACCGTTTTCTGGCTGAGGACCATGGCCTCAGACTTAGAGATGCTGATTCTCATGCCAGCCGCTTCACACTCGGCTGCGAACTCTTCCACTGCGAGCTGGAGGCCACCACCTGATGAAGCCAACGGGACTGCATCATCCGCAAAGAGCAGAGACGAGATTCTGAGGCCACCAAGGAAGAAGCCTTCCACCACCTGGCTACTCCTAGAAATTCTGTCCATAAAAATTATGAACAGAATCGGTGACAAAGGGCAGCCCTGGCGGATGTCCAACACCAACAGGAAACGAGTCCGACTATATGGACCAAGCTCTCACTGTGGTTGTACAGGGACTGAATGGCCCGCAACAACAGGCCAGACACCCCATACTCCTGCAGGACCTCCCACAGGATACCCTGAGGGACACAGTCGAATGCCTTCTCCAAGTTCGCCAAACACATGTAGACTGGTTGGGCAAACTCCCACGCACACTCGAATATCCTCGAGAGGATAGAGTTGGTCCAGCGTTTCACAACCAGGACAAAACCCGCATTGTTCCTCTTGGATCCGAGGTTGGACTAATGGGTGGACCCTCGTTTCCAGCACCCTGGCATAGACCTTACCAGGGTGCTAGTGCGGTTACAGTGATTCTCATTTAGAAATGTGTGATCCTGCAAATCTGTTAATGACTGCTTTTGTTACCTGCTGTTGAAAGTCAGGCATTGTTGCTTAATTGGGATTGGCACACCCTCTGCTTGCTGCTAGCTTTGTCTTAGCATCATAGATTGTGTATAGAAGAGGTTATCATGCTGCTTTGATGGAACTTCAAAGTGTCTTTTCCGGATTTACAATGTGCTGTGTTTAAAAGACGAGAACCTCACCCAATGCAGGAGACGCTCGAACTGAAACAGAAACATTTAAGATGCAGATTGTTTTGACTGAGCTCACCTTCACCTTGTTATCCCTCTCCCTGTTGTGTATATTTAGTCTTTGTTTCTCCTTTAGAGGTCCCCCTCTTGTTCCTGTATCATCTTTGTGTCTCCAGTTGGCGCCTGCGAATTTGATTTGCTCTTATTTTTAAAGTCACCAGACTGTCTGTGAACTCCGGCTGTACCTAACAAATGGACTACCAGCCTGTTCGTGCTGAGTGCACAGAGCAAAGGCTCGCTGCTGGAGGAGGTATTCATTGCTTCTAACGTCTTCAGACAGGCCATGCTTTACCGAGGGGGTGGTGTTTCAATATTCATGATGGTACATGACAGAAGTGTGGATGAGAGGAGAAGTAGGAGTAAACCAACACTGTGGAGGCATAAAGTGGAGCCGAGAGAAGAGAGCCAGGGAGGGCTGGGGAGAGAGGTAGAAAGGATATTGAGTCTGACAAAGACAGAGAGCGTATAAGAGCTGGAGAGCGAGCGACTGAGAAAGAAGGGATGATCATAGCAAGACCTGCCACAAATATAAAGAATAAGAGAAGACAGGAGTCAACTATATTATATATACTGCATAGAATATCAGGCAAAAGAGTAGTGTGTAGTAGCCACTTGTTCTAGGCTGCAGGTTTTTGGTTTTTTTTACATACAAGCTCTGTTTGTTTGTTTTTTTGTTTTTGATTTTTTGGATGATATTCTTACTATGAATAAGCATAAAATGCATTTACACCACTGTGTGAGGTTATGTTCAGCCATCAGTTCAAGGAGGTCAGCCTCACATGAGAAATCTTGTTTTAATCTGTCAGTTTAGTGTGAAAATGACTCTGCATACTACAACACCCATGAGCCTCAGCCACCAGTCAGAGGAACAAATCTGTAGCTGTATTAAATCCAAGGTTTTCATTGATGCCATAAAACACTGTCATAGATGCCACATTAATCCAAAGGTGTCCCAGAATCCAAAAACATACTGAGTGAAACTGCAGAACTCCAAAGGTTACAGTTCTGGCTTCCTCTGCAGTCATGGTTACGGAGACACTGTTGTTATAGCAAAGATATCACCTCAGGTATGATTCAAGTTAGCCAGCTAACACTTTTCTGTGTCCTCCCAACATGTTCGATGAAGAACAGTTGGACTTTCTGAGAGACTAAACACACGGCAGGGAGAGGGATAACAAGGCACAGGTGAACTCCATCAAAACTACCGGGGCGGAAAGATGAATAAAGGAGGGAAGTAAAAACCCAGAAACTAATGAGCAATTTATCTTCAGAATAAAACGTCAATTAAACTGAAAGAGGGACAAAGAATAAATGTCAGTTACTGCCTTTCTGTCCAGGCCTGCTGGCATCGCAGAGATATGCACATGTATTTTGTTGTTGGTGCTTTGATGCTGGACCTTAAAATATGCCCCTTCATAACATTAACCATGTATGTTAATGAATGATGCTTAAGTGTAAATCTTTTAAATGCATCCTTATATGGAAATCCAGTATTAAGAGATGGTTCTAATGTAACCAGGTGCATTATTGCACGGACGCCAAAGGACACCTGGGCAGAAAGGGGTGTTAGACACTCTGGAAATGAGAGCAGGCTCGTTTTCTGCTTCATGCCCATCCATCACCCAGACCTCCACCCTTATGCTTATTGTACGGTTCCATCTCTGAGGAAATGTAGGCACACCTACTTCAGTCATTGGTCAGACAGATGTGCAGCGAACAAAATGTCCATTCTGTATAAAGTGAAAACAACATATCTTTACAGCAAAAATTCTAATTATGTGGGTAAAAGTATTTTCAAAAAGAACCTTCTGCTTTTCCTGATTTCCTGTCATTTATCCTGTTCCAGTGGTGAATGTTCATATTAAACACGGTAAAAGCTTCTAATAATGAGATCAGCGTTTATTGGCTGAGTAATATATTTCAGCAGATGAACTTCAGTCAGCATCTATTTTGATGCATCTAGTCTCTTCTTTTTCCTCTCCACATATAAAGTCTGATTATCAGCGTATGTACAGCCAAAGCTGAGTCTAGAGACTGCTCCAAATACTCTTGCTTTCTACTCTTGGATCTGGATTCAATTCAATTCAATTCAATTTTATTTATATAGTGCCAAATCACAACAGTCGCCTCAAGGCGCTTTGTATTGCATATTGTAAAGACCCTACAATAATTACAGAGAAAACCCAACAGTCAAAACGAGCCCCCTATGAGGAAGCACTTGGCAACAGTGGGAAGGAAAAACTCCCTTTTAACAGGAAGAACCCTCCAGCAGAACCAGGCTCAGGGAGGGGCAGCCATTGGGGCTGAGGGGAGAGAGAGAGGACAAAAGACACACAAATGATATCAAAAAGAACATGTATTCCTAATATGATCATTTCAGAAACTGATGGCCCACCCACCTGCTGCCCAAACCTCCTGGAGGGGCAGCCAATCAGAAGAAAGTTGGCTTGAAGGGGGAAGAGCTAAGACAGTTTGTTTTACACTGAGGGACTGCACTAAGGCCCAGTCTAAGATAGAGGAGGGTTGCTTTGGACTGTGGGTCATGTAAAACTACGCTAGACTCCAGGAATGAAATATGGAGCTGGAAATGGGCCGAATATACATGTCACGTTTAAACATATCGTACCGTGATGGCTGACTTTTCATATCAACTTCAGTTTCCTTTCAAAGTGCTTGAGCTATGAACTAATTCTTGCCTTTATTTTCACCTCACTACATACAGTACAGGGTGCATTATTTGCT
The DNA here is from genome assembly GCA_034780415.1 of Cichlasoma orientale. Classification (NCBI taxonomy): domain Eukaryota; kingdom Metazoa; phylum Chordata; class Actinopteri; order Cichliformes; family Cichlidae; genus Cichlasoma; species Cichlasoma orientale. The sequence continues at coordinate 4,383 of JAVDPK010052775.1, forward strand.
GGAAATGTCTATGAAAACTCAGCTGCTGAATCTATCAGAAACACACAAAGAACAGCATCTAGCTCAACAATAATTGACGCTCAGTGATTGATTTCTTAATGAGTGACTACACGGGTTTATACCTTTGATTTTCTAAGAAAGGGGCTGCTCTTGTCTAATAGAGCTGCTCGTGTTTGGATGATAGAGCCGGGGGTTTTGCGCTCATTTGAATTTTGGAAACGCTCCAACCGCCAACCGCCGCACAAAATAAATGATTTATTTTTCAGAAAGCTGGCTGCCCACAGTAACTTCCCCTCGTTTCCAGCTCTGCAGACTGAAAAACAAATGACAGGTTGTATACAAAGAAAATGAGACACAAGGGAAACAGGTAGGACATTAAAATAACACATATTTATGCACACAAACACACTCGAGGGGAAAAGAAGGCAAATCTCTGCAGATGCTCAGCTCTTCGTCTTAAACTATGAATGCGGGGAAGGCGTCAGGCGAGCCGGGGCCTCATCCGTGCAACTGTATCTAATGAAAAGTGACAACTCCCTTCTCCCGGAAAGTCCTCCTGTTTTGCTAGGCTTCAAATCCTATTTGCTTGCCCTGCCACCACCACCAGCACCATCACTTCCCACACCATCACCAGCACTCTCCATCCCCTTCCTATCAGCCTTCTAATAAGTGCTCCCCAATTTTATGAAAATATGCTGCCAATATAGCCTCATTATACTTTAAATATTGTAATTGTCCTGCAGGGAAAGGGAAGGAGAGGGAGAGAAGATTGGCTTTGAATGTGTAATAATGTGAAAAATTGTAGGCGGTATCTTGCTACTGAACAGCAGATGTTTGGGGAGAAAAAGCAGGCGAGGCAGAGGAACGGTGTGACACTGTAATTTGAAAGATAGCAAGTAAATTGATTATTGAATGGCAGGTATTCAGAGCGTGTCAGATTATCTGATGAGCATGTGATAGGAAAACTTCACAGTGCACTCAATCAATCTACAAGAAAGATAAAGTGCAGCTCTGATAGGACGAGTCTCCATCTTTGGTGGGCGTTTATTAGTCGATGAGGCGAAACAGCTTTCATTCGAGATGCGTCGGGGTATCCTGCGGCTCATAGACCCCCTGCACACTTTGTTTCTTTCATCAACACTCAAGCATGTTTGTGCAGCAGCCATGTTTATGTAAAACCTTATTTTCAGTGTAAAGCTGGAATATTTTTAGGCGTCTTGGTTTTGTGGCGGCTGGTTTTGTCATTTCTCATTGAGTATTTGGACAAATGTGGGCTGTATTGTGACAAAATAAAAGCAAAGCTGTGTCGTCGGTGTGCGCGGTGGTTTTCCGCTCCTGTGCCTGCTAAAGCAGTGAGTTAAATTGGCAGTGCACGATGCAGCATGTGGGTTAGGGTGCCGTCCTCCTTGTTAATATTTCATCCCAGCGCTGGCAGAATGAAATGGGGCAGAGAAACACAGACGGCCTAATGTGACGGAGACACTCCATAACATGGGGATGTGTGTGTGTGTGTGTGCCTAAACAATTCAGCCTTTTTTTGTGGCTGAATTGTTTATATTTTATTGATTTCCGATTGTTTCAGATTGTCGTGCCTGTTTTTCAAAGCTAATGCGCTGCCTCTGCGTGTGATTTCAGTGGAACCGTGTCTATAATTGATTACATACATTACACACAGAAGTGTGTGCTTTGTGTGTCTTCAGATTTTGTGCTGCAGATTTGACCCTCTGTTGCATACAGCTGGGGTGACCAGATCCCAACACACTGAATATGGGGCAAACGCTGTGTTTGTGCGGGACAACTTGTCATTTGGCATGTACGGGCCAAATATAGTTCAAACGCTCGTCCTAAGTAAACACAATCAGGAGAAAAGGAAGCCTCAGTTTGTTCTTATGGTGACGGTCTTTATATACTACCACAGTTTTTTTTATTTCACTGTTATTTCAGCAGTTTTTCTGTTTCATTTTGGATCTGCTCATAGACTGGCATACCTTTTTGGAGCCACATCTGAGAATTTTAGCATTTTTTCAAATCGAATTATGGCACAAATCTGCTGTCACCTGACACTATATTCACCCCAGTGTGAAACTGGAAAAAAAAAACCCAAAAACTTTCCACCATATTTAACAAAATCTGCAAACCTTGGGACTTTTTGGTGACTTGTAACTTTCCCTGATGAGTGAGGCTAACCTTCTTGTGACTGCAATGGAAAGGCTTCCCGTCACATGTACTGGGTAAAAACCAGGCTTTAGAAAAGTGCACGCTCTGAAGAACTAGTCCAAATATGGGACATTGTCTCAAGATGTGGGACAGGGGGACAAGGAATAAAAATGCCATGCAATCCCACATAAAGAGGTAAATCTGGTCACATACAGTCGATTCAAAATAAATCTCACATTACTGACGAGAGGTAAGAACACACATCAGCTCTACACACATATATTACTCTGTACATGAAACACATGCACTGTTGTGCTATAGTTATGATTTCATCTCGCAAAGAGTGGAACCTCCCCCTTTTTAATTGAGCTACAATTTACATAAATCCCACTTACTAAAAATCATATAGTTACTCTTTTGAAAAGATCCATCTATACATCCCTTCTCCAGCACTTGCCTGGATCCGGGCCACCGGAGTAGCAAACTGAACAGAGCTGCCCAGACCTCCTTCTCCCCAGGCACCCCATCCAGCTCTTCTCAGAGGATAACGAGGAGCTCCCAAGCCTGCCAAAAGTCGTACTCTCACTAGCATGTTCTAAGTCTGCCCTGGAGTCCCCTCCTGGTTGGGCAACACAAACTACTTTGTAATGATTCCTCGGGACAAAGGACCCAAACCCAGGACACAGTAGACTGGGAAAAATCCCAAATCCTGATCTTTATTTCAAAGGAGGCAGGGGTCAGGAACAGATGATCGATCAACAAAGCCAACAAATCAAGCAAGGGCCAGACTGCTGGGACAGTCTGCTCTCGCTGCCTCTGGCTCTCTGGGGCTCCTGCCCTTCAGCTGTGGGGGCTCCGCGACTCTCAGCTTACAGAGAAGGAACAGTTGGAAAAAGACGACTTTCTGGTGAAAACTTAAAAAAACTGCAGTTTCTTTGCTTCTTGTTCGGCGACACCTTTGTTCAGGAGAGGACTGCGGTGAGTCTGGCACCCCCACAGCGCTGGTGTAAACGGTGACCGCACTGTGATGATGTCACGGTTGGCACATGATACAACCACTGTGGTGACACTGTCTCTCTTCTCCACAATAGACTGGTACAGAGTCCACATCGCTGCAGGCCCCCACCAGTCCATCTGTCAGTCTCCCAATCCTCTTCCCCTCCCCTCATGAACGAGACCTCAGGATACTGAAACTCCTCCCCTTGGGGGAGCAGCTTGTCCCTGACCTAGAGTGGACCCTCCATCAGAGAACCAAAAACAGAAACATCAGCCATAGCAAAATCCTTCCTATCCTGGAGTGGGAGGTTCACCCTTTTCCAGCTGAGAACCGTGATCTCAGCCTCGGTGGTGCTGATTCTCATCCCCCGCCACGTCACTCTACTGTTAACCAGCCGATGAAGGTAACAGGACCGCGTCCTCTCTAAAAAGCAGAGACGTGACCACTGAACCCGACACGCTCCGTTCCCCGGCTGTGCTTAGAAATCCTGCCCATAAAAATTATGAACAGAATTGGTGACAAAGGGCAACCGGGAGGAATCTAACACGGGGAACAAATCTGACTTACTGCAGTGTGGAGAAAGCTGTGCACTGAGGTTGCACAAGGACCACACAGCCTGTAACCATGGACCCATCGCACTCCTGAAGCATTGCTGTGAGGCACACAGTAGAATTGCCTTCTCCATATGCACCAAATACTGTTTGAGGGGTAAGACTGGTTTTAGGGTTAGAGAAAGACTTGGCGCTCCCCAGCACATGAAGAAAGCAGCAGTCACTGTATGGCAACTATTTTTAGCCATGATACGAAACCCACTCATGCAAACGACCGCAAGCTTGATAGCGACCTTTCTCTGGGCCTCAGCAACAAGTCCACCAAGTTTGAACAGCTGCCATGAAGTTTTATATCCAGTCCGATTTTAGATGTTTTACATTCACGTTTGATGTATTTATACATTCAGTTTTATAGATGTCAGTTTGAACATATTTATTAGGCCGAAAGCTAATTCTCTCAGCTGGTGTCTGTCTGTAAACAGCTTGTGCGCAGGTGGCACATCCTGTCACAGGAAGCTGTAACCACAGATTAGGTGTGACAGACAGGACATAGTTGCTGATGTCACACCATGAAGTGTCCTACAGTCCCGATTCCAAACAGAAAACAGACTTATCTATTTATTTATTACAGACCTCATAAACCCAGATTTTATTCACCATGGAACACAGAAAACATAATAGGTGTTTAAAATGAGACATTTTATTATTTCATGAAAAAAAATCTGCAGAAAAGTGCATCTACAAACTGTGGAACAATTTCAGGATGATGTTCCTCAATGTAAAACTGTGAAGACTTTGAATGTCTCATCATCTGCAGTACATAACATCATCAAAAGATTCAGAGAATCTGTGTCCAGGGACGAGGCTGAAAATCAATATTGAATGACTGCAATCTTCGGGCCCTCGGGCAGCACTGCATTAAAAACAGGCCTGATTCTGTCATGGAAATCACTGCATGGGCTCAGGAACACTTCCAGACATCAGTGTCTGTGAACACAGCTCGCCGTGCCCTCCACAGAGGCAGGTTAAAGCTCCATCATGCAGAGAAGAAGCCATATGTGGACATGATCCAGAAACACCTTCTTTGGGGCTAAGTGAAAAACTGTGGTTTATTACAGCATCTAGGGTAAGTTTAAAAAGCAGGTTTTCAGGGCAAAAGTGTCACTTTATGCTGATAATAACTAACAGTTCTGTAATTTAATGTTTAAAGCTATTTTTCGGGACATCCTACATAAAAACTGAGTGTAAAATGTAAAAAGTGACCCTAACCCTTTCTTCATTATTGAACCATTTACTTTCCCGTCAAAGCCTGACTTGAACTGAGAGCTGCAGACGAGTCTCTCCTCGTCAGCGCTGCGCTCCATCAGTGTCCTCCACGTGAACATCCCCGTGCAGCTCTGCGTGTTTCTGCAGCTGCAGCTCAGGTGCAGACTCGGGTTACATGTTGATGTGAGTCACCTTAAAGCCATGAAACTGATTTAGCACTGAGATCATTTTGACTTCACAACACCTCACAGCACGTACCTGACATGAGCCTCATTCAGTCACTGAACATGAAGTCAGCTTAGAAGAAGGGTCACGTTAAACATGTTCCTAACAGTGAAATATTTCTGTGTTCTTGCTTTGTTCTGATATTTCTTCCATTAGAAAGTTTGGCATCTTAAACAGGAAGAGGTCAGAACCCCCTGAGCAAGATGGCAGCAGGAGTGATGAATTTCACAATCCCAAACATCCATGTGTGTACCTGTGTGTGTACCTGTGTGTGTGTACCTGTGGCCTAGGATCATGGAGTGCACAAGGAAATGTCAGGGGAACACGAGCAGACATGCGGGCGGGATTTTTAGCAGATCTCTTTGGGAGAAGAATAGGTAATAAACTAAGTCAGCTCTTTTGACATACTGATATGAAACAAGCCTTTTTTCCTACGTCCGGCCCTGATCATACTCATATACTGATCATACTCATATACTGATCATACCTCAGCTCATATACAGATCCTAAAACCAATCAGCAGATTTCCTTTGGCTCCTGAGAAATGCATTTATGGTGTTTCACCATGTTTCAGAGGACTAGCAGCAGGAAATGACCATTTAATCTAATCTGACTCCAGATCTGTTCTTCACGCCCTGAATGAGCAATAAATTTGAGAGAAACTGGGTCATAAGTCACTCTCACTGCAGCACAGCACGGCTGACCTTATAAACTACATGATGTCTTATGAATATACAGAGTATGAATTATAAAGGACTGTAGGTGGAAGCCTTTTGCACAGCATTGCTCGCTGGCACATCTCAGCCGACCTATTTCATCTATTCATTTATTCTTTCGCTCGCTCGGCTGCAGGACTCTCCTTCAGCCGCACACTGTGCTGTGTGCAGTTAAAGCTTCAAGGATGAAAGTGTTGAGCGAGAGCTGCAAAAACAGAGCAAACCAAATTCAGTGAGACAGGAAACTGTTTGCTTGGAGGTGATAACTGCAGCAATCATGCAAACGGTCGTGATTTGTGTTGTGATGGGTGGAAAATCACAGCAATAAAATTATGACTGATTTTAAGCTGAATATGAAAAACATAAAATGGAAATTTCCCTGTAAACACAAGATTTCAGGCATTAGGCTGCTGCAGTTGCCAAGGCCAGAGTGTCCTGACAATATTACAGTGACCAGAGAATTACCATGTAACAGAGAAGAGCACTTTAAAGTGAAAGGAGAGAAATAAAAGCCAAGCTGAGAGGCAGGAACGATTCTGTGAAGTTCAAGATAAGAACATATTGTAGCCAGCAGAGGGAGGGAGATATGGGAGAGGGGATATGATTCAGTGGGGACAAGGGGACGTGATGCACTTCTCCAACAGATGAGTTTTCAGCCTGTGCTCGAAGATAAGTGACGCTCTGACTGGAGCTGGCCTGGAGGTGTCACAGTGCCGCTCATGCACTCTGAAACCCTACTGCGGAAACAAAATCAGGGGATTTTCCTCTTTAAGATAAAAGGTCTTTACTCCCGTCAGCTGTTTGACGATTTGTCAAATTACACAGGTCATCAACAGTCCCGCAGTGCGGCCTCATCAGCTATCATAACCCACCATCGCTACATCATGTGGACAAAGAAGAAGATTAACAGAGATTTGTCTCAATTCATGACCGGAAAGTGAAACGATGACACTTTATGTTCGGTTGATGGAGACGACTAATGAGGGAATAACTCATGACACAATCTGCTCCACTTCAAAGAGAAGCTTCTCACAGATGCAGCAAAATTATAATCCTGGAGCTAATGTCGTTACTCTCTGTCACACAAGTATCCAGCTCTAGTAAATGTCCCGAAAGCTGTAGTGGACAGCAGACTTAAAAGTTAATCTTTCATCCTTTTCTTTACATTTCTGAACCCTCTTTAGATTTCATTAAACCAGATTGCCTCATACTAGCTGACATATCAGGAAGTGCACATTTTGTTCCTCACCTCTGAGTGTTTCTTCTTCACTCACCTCTTTTCGCTCTGTTTATACCCCACTCTGCATTTAATCATTAGTTGTTATTAATCTCTGGCTCTCTTCCACAGTGTGTCTTTTGTCCTCTCTCTCTCTCTCCCCTCAGCCCTGATGGCTGCCCCTCCCTGAACCTGTTTTTTTCCTTCCCACTGTCGCCAAATGTCATCTCTTGTTGTGATTTGGCGCTATATAAATGAAACTGACTCTGTTTTCCATGTGCGCCGCTTAACTGGAAGGAAGAGTTCCCAAATTGCGGACTCTTGAGGCAAAGCTCAAACTCAAAATGCAGCTTTATTTGCTGGCAATCCTCATATTTAACAAAGGCTACAGAAAAACATGGTCAGGAACAAACTACAAACTAAGACATAGGACTTGACTAGAGAGCACACAACTGGCCAATGATGAGGACGCGACAAAGAACAGAGGGAAAACTCAGGGCATAAGTACACAGGGAAAATTAGTGAAACAATAAACACGAGGCTATAGGGCCGGAACCAATTAGGGAAAACAAGACAGAGGAAGCAAAACTGAGCAGAATCCATAAGAGACAAAAGACAAGCGAAACAAAACAGGAACTAACACCAAACCGCGATAGAGACTTACCTAAGACATCCAAACGTAACACAGACAACAAGGTAAACCGACACGGAACCCTGATAAACTCAGAAGGACAAAAGAATATTATACACAAAGGCAAGGAAAAGAACCAGAACGTAAATCTTCTCAAATCCCAAAAACACAGAACTCAAAACTCCAGGTCCAGGACCCGGGGACGGTGGCATTCTAAGCAAAGCTGGAAATTCCACACCAAAGAGGTTTTGGTCGTCTAGCAACGGAAAATCTGTCGTTTTTTGTAGGAAGGGTTTAAGTAACATTTGTTTCTTTATCACATGCTTAAAATTCCAGGAAAATCCACAGATTTCTGTTAAGTCAGGTAACACAGGCTCTTCGCCTTAACTACGTGCAGACCACTTGTGCTCGCACACACAGTCAGCCCCCAAAGGCTCAGCCTGGAAAAACCCTGATTAACTCATCTGTTCTCTGGTAGGACTCCTGTTCAGGCATGTTGGAAGAACTGAAAGCTTTTCCGGAAGCTTTTAGGACAACCTGAGGAATTATCATAGTCCGGTCTGAACCACCTCTGACATTCCTTGGAAAGTTAAACTGAGGGCTCACCCCCACCATCACTGCTGTGCTTGTCCTTACTCGTCAGGAGCTTTGTGCGCTCGTGACATTTTAGTCTTCACTCTAATTTCAGCAGCACAAATTTAAAACGGCTCTGAGAACATTAAAACACATTACATGTAATTAAGTGACTCTCTCTGCTCCGTGACTTCTCTCCTCGGCTGAGTCCTGAAAAAATGCCAGCGTGCGCTGAGGAACGACTAATTGCCAACTGGGAGAAGCAGCATGCTCACCTGTCAGCGAGTTATCTTGTAAAACTCTAACAGTGGTCTTTGGAAGCAAACAGGGGTCTTGTGGCCTAATTAGCAAATTAAAGTCCCAGAGATCAAGCAGAGGTTTGACAGATGAGACAAAGGCTGTAAATGTCACCGGTTAATGCCCCCACCTTCACCCTCTGCTCCCAGCACACACACACACACACACACACACACACACACACACACACACACACACACACACACACACACACACACACACACTCCAAAGTAACTGTGCACATGCAAACACACTGAGGCATTAATGTACATGGAGGCATTCGAGTGTACACGGATCCATAAATAGAAGGATTCCTGAACACAAGAGTGCACACACACACTTTTCTTTTTGTTCAGCACCTGTTGTGAGATCAATAACCATTTGTAGATACAATTGGCTCCCAGATCCCTAATCTAATTACTGCCCTTACAGAGACTAATGCAGAGTGTGTGTGTGTGTGTGTGTGTGTGTGTGTGTGTGTGTGTCCACGCACACTGCCAGCTTTATCCTGCTCTCTCACATATTGAAGAAAAATTTTTTGTTTTCTTGTGTTTTTTTCCCTCATGAAAGGAAACAGTCATGAAAAATTAATTTGTTCCTGTCGGTCGACGTGTACACGAACTGTTATTTTTTTGTTTGACACTAATGCACGTATGTTGTTTTGTGTCAACCTGGCAACCAAAAAATAGAGCTTTAAAAAAATGGCACTTTTTTTTAACCCAAACCTAACTACACAGTTTTCATTGCCTAAACCTCAGTAAATAATTTTTAATGCCTGAACTTTTGATTGCTTAAAACAACCAAAGGGACCTGCTGAGTTTACAGATCAGTTTGCTGGTACCGTGCCGTGACAGGATGAACCCTTCCTGCCTCCAAATCTGCACTTTTTCCCCATTTAAAAGTGGAAAATGTTTGACTTCCTGCACATGGACACAAACCAGATCAGGGTGAAGAGAAATCACATTTAGGTCAATGAAAATGAGGAGAAATCACACACACACACACACACACACACACACACACACACACACACACACACACACACAAAGGAAATTCTTATCCAGAAACACAAATGAATAGATTAAATATTGTGACTGTTTCAGGAGCTGCTGTCCTGTGTTAAAATCTGCACTCTGACCATTTGAGTGTATTTGGGACCCTGTGTGCTCCTGACACTCTCTCTTTCTCTCAGTGTCCTCAGGCCACACAGGCCAGGTCAGCGAAGGCATTCGATGAATTACAGAGAAACGTGCAAAGTCACACCATTGATCCACTGAGGAGGGGTCCTATCTCCCATCGGCCCCCTCGGGCAATATTGGCTGAAGGAATGTGAAAACAGAAGACGTCTGCTTTGGTACTTCAGGGCGCGCATTGATCACCCCGACGGAGAGGGGCACTTGTCTGGGAAAATAACGGTGACATAATTGATCTTAACTCGTGGTCTGCCATTAAGTGCTGAAGTTAATGAGGTGAGATTCTTGAGAGGGTGTGGTGGGGCACTACTAGTGTCAGGCAGGAGGAGGTGTAGCTTTCACCACACCTTCATGTTTTTAAGGTGGTGGTTTTATCTAGAAGGTGCACTTCAAAGGTGGGTGAGTAAATGAAAAATGCACATTTATTTTCAATGGACTAAGTGCTCTTGACAAACTGCTATTAGAAATGAGTCCATCAGAGGGACCGCGCAGGGTGAGCAGTTTGGAGACAAAGTTAGAGAGGCAAGGCTGGGATGGTTTGGACACGTGCAGAGGAGGGAGAGGGAATATCATGGAAACAGGATGCTGAAGATGGAGCTGCCAGGCAGGAGGAGAAGTGGAAGACCTCAGAGGAGGTTCATGGATGTAGTGAAGGAGGACATGCAGAGGGCTGGTGTGACAGAGGAGGATGCTGGGATAGGGTGAAGAAGAAGAAGTTGGAAGGTTGCACTGACACACGGGCTTAAACTGTATTCTCTTTGTGTGCATAGATGCAATTATCCCAATGATGAATTAGCAAAACAAGAAGCCACCAGGAGATGGCCTTCAAGTTTAGGAGAATCTTGGGGAAAATGGGAGCGCATGTATGTACTGAATGGGTCTGATGGCAGGCATGCGTTAGCTTTTTATAGCAGTAGCCAGAGTTAGCCAAGAGTTATCACATATCTGGCTGCTGCTTCACATCCAAGTCATTGTGTTCATTCAGTGCAACAAAGCATGTCATTTAACACAGACGTGCACACGTGCTGTCTCACACACTGCGTTGAGTGGATGAGGGCGGCTTATTGCGCTCCATTTTACCATCAATCACCATCAAGAGCCCAAGAAACACCCTTGCTCAGGGCAACAACCGCTCTTCTCTTAATGCAATTCTTTTTTTTCCTAATTATGAATCATTAGATCACGTTTTGCTAGTTTGAGCCGAATGTGTTTCTTGTGTCGTCCCTCTGATGGGAACAACGCAACAAATGAGGCTAAGAAGGAGGGACTGATGGCTTGGAAAACCTTGCACTGTCTCAGTGGCCTCACAGAGCCTAAAGCACAGGGTTCATGGAGAAACTAATATTTGGTGACCCAGTTACAATGAAGACAGACAATAATAAAGTCCGGTCTGAAATTCTTTGCTGCAGGCAAAAAAAAAACAACACTGCTGGTATTTTTAGATAACGACACTCCAAAGACAGAGGAAGGAAAAACATTAAGGAACCAGGATGCATCCGTTTGTTCGTGTGACTCGACGGTTCGGATCATTCACTGTGTCATTAATCCTCAGCGTCATGCAGTCAGCATGTTATGTACTAATCAACGCTTTCTGGGAAGTTTTAATAGACTCTTGGCCTAATGTGTCACACTGAGAGATCCACTTCTGTGACCTGAAGTCTTCCAGTTTCAGTCACCTGTTCTCACTGCAAGCGGCAACGTGTGAAATTACCTAATTCAGTTTTAAAGCCGAATGTCTCTTTTTATGGATCCTCTCATTACACAGCATTTTCCAAAGGGCCATTTAAACAAGCTGCAGGACCGCTGTGTGTGTGTGTGTGTGTGTGTGTGTGTGTGTGTGTGTGTGTGTGTGTGTGTGTGTGTGTGTGTGTGTGTGTGCTGTAGGTCAGGGGGTTGTGTTTACTCTGTTACTACACTGCCTGTCTGCACATGTGCATGCAGATTAAACACTTTGTCTTCCTTCCATCTGTGGCAGAGACGCAGAAGAAGAAGAAATCTCCTGAACTGTCGAGGCGTGGGCTGCGGCAAAGTGGAAGGCGAATAACAAGTCGCCGCATTAATGCAAATAATATTTACATGTAATGCATCAGTACGAGAGCTCAAGGAAAGTATTTTAATAGCTGAAAATATTCGATTTAATGCACCACAGAATGCAATGAATAAACAGATTATTTGCACACATGCTATGAGTGTGTGTTGACTCCTACAAAGGGACTTTCCAGAATTAAGGAGGGGGCTAAATGAACCATTCTCATCCATGGGAAGTAAACAGGGGCTGAACTGGCTTCCTTAATGCCTTCATGATCCGACCTGCCCTGCTGAGAGTGAGACAAAGCTTCTGCCCGTGTTTGTGTTACTCTGAGCTTTACTGAGCCCAGTGCAATTACTCATGTATGTGCTTTACTGTTTATTATGGCATTAACTACACTATGTTTATCTGTGAGCTATAATTATTGCTTCCATTAAAGGTGTATTTTTTATTGTACTGCATTAAAAAAAATTTTATTTCCAATTTCTAACCAGATTGTAACACAAATGAGACCATCTCTGCCTCTCGGTTGCCTCTGACAGCCTGTGCAACGATTTTTATGCAGAAGATTCGGTACCAATTTTCCACCACGCAATGCGGCGAAGAGTGCTGGACTTTTACATAGAAGAGCCCAAACAAGCATTTCACAAGCACAGCTCTACAGGACAGGATTCAGCCGTACATCTGCACCCACAGGGGGAAGGACGTCCTTCGAAGAAGACAGCTGGTTTGAGAGAGGAGTGAAGGAGGCCACCTCGGTCCAACTGGAACAGAGCTGGTGGTCTGTGACACCAGCCACCTACAGCGCAGTCTTGAGATCCCTTTCCAGACAATTCTACCCCCCACTCACACCTTGACCCGTGTGACCTTAATAACTCACATGATGGCAGGGTGGGAACTGTCGCCCAAAGGCTTCACACCTTAGCTCATGTGATCCTTAATGACTCACATGATTTTTGTGTGGCTCAACAACTCAGAACCACCTCAGAGGGCGGCTGATGGCTTCGTCACATCCAAGCCAGCGCGTTCATTGGTTGGAACAAAAACAGGAAGGCCGCTGTGTTTTCTCCAGCTGTATTAGTTTCAGTCATTTAGCTGTGAAAGCGACCATTTCAGCTCAAGTTTAACAAACCAAAGAATCAACTGATTACTGACTGACTATTGAATTCATACATGAATAATTTATTGATATAATATGTAGTAAAATATTTACATTTCTACAAGTAACTCAAGGTTTGTATTGCCACACTTTTACTTTTTTCATCAGGTTTCACCAGCATTAAGATCGTATCAGTCGCCTCTCGATAACTTATGAAAGGACCCCAAATACTCTGAAGGAGTTCATGGATTATTTTTTCACTGCTGAAGTAAAGGTCACGAGTAAATCTTGCACCGGTGGAAGAACGTGACATCTGAGGGCTTCTACCCCTGAGGGGACAATAAGATACGACACGCAGAGGATGGATGTCTGTAAATGGCATCAGAAAATAGGCGGGTGTTGATTTTTGTTATGTACAGATACAGCATTGTGTCTTTTCAAAGTGTTCTTTGTTTACAGGAGCTGCACCGAGACACAGACATGGGTAAAAACGCAGCTAAAAGCTTAAATGCACCTCTGAAAACAGGAGTCGATAACATGCTGTTTAGACCTGGTTTGAGAATCGATTTGTAAAACTGGAGGATGTGAACAGCTGTCAGGAGCCCTCCTCTGCACTCGCATCATTGTTTTTGGCTTTCTCTTACAGGGAGATTCATTTATTTGTCCAGCCATTCACTGGCTAACACACATAATGAGTTTCATTGTTTCTCTTTAAAACATGAATAGGATAAAAATTAAAACACACACGAGCGCTCAGACAAACAGGATTAGCTGTGCATGCATCGTTCTCTATGTAACATTGTAGCTGTGTTTTTTGAAGATGGTGGGTGATGACTTTGTGTAGAGCTAAAAATCAATGTGCACATGATGAATGCTCAGCTGCTGCTTTGCTGAATCATTAAGTAGCCCCGCCGCATTAGCCACACTGACATTCTATGGATCCACATGTCATTTTAATAACACCACTAATGTCTGTATCATGAGGTCAGTCTTCTTTCTTTGGATAGCGCTCGCTGCTTGATGTCATTCAGCAGTTTCTGATCAAGAAGTGAATGAAGTAAGGATGACACAGGCCGTCCACGGGGTCAGTGCTTACCAGCACTGCCCGAGTAAATGATGCTGCTGCAGAAATCTTATGTTTTCTACTAACTCAGAAACCATATACATTTGTTTCAGCTCGGCTACAGATATAAACAAATATTAATCAGAGCTCAGGAGGCTGGGTTTATGATCTCAGTCTTAGTGAATAAATCACAACATTCATTTTGGATGTTTTGGTCCCGTTAGACACAGAAAGGAGGACAAACCAGGATATCTTTCACTGGCTGTTGATTGGTCAGTAAAAACGGTGACTTCACTAACACTCTTTGACTAACCAAGGGGTGATGCCACGGTGGCTACTTCCATCATTATATACAGTTTATGTCCACAGCAAACACTATTCTAATAAAACGTACTCTCTCCAAGATCATATTTCCACATATTTCAGTCAGGGTCTCTGAAACCTTTGTGCTCCTTTTTATTCCTTCTTAAAGTTCTTAGCTGGCAAAACTCAATAAGAGTGAAACCAGAATGTCACTGATGGAGTAGCTCACCCAGCTCACCATCCGTCACTATTCACAAGGTATTTCCTGTGAAAGGACAATTATTTTATGCTAAAAAAGATGATTTTAGCCGCTAATTTCACAGTTTTTCACGTGTTGCAGGGCTTCTGGAACCTGCACAGAGTATTAAGCCATCTTTTTCATAGTAAGCACTCATAGTTAATGGAAAATCACAAACAGCACCATAATGAATGTATAGAAGGCCCACAACAACACACACTCACAGTATAACAGAGCGCAATATAACCACCGGTCAGCATGTTGAGGGGGAACATGACCTTAGTTCATATTTAATACATTCAGGATTTCAGCCTCAGGTGGCAAAACTCTACCTAATGATGAATCCATCTCTCCACACCTGCAGGCACAGTTGACATTACACTGAAAGGAGAGAGTCAGCAATTGTCCCAGCATCCTCTCCTGGAAACAAAGATATCTGCCAGACGCTGCTCGGCGGGCTTCCTGCAGCTCCATCAGGTTGTTGAAGCTATTAGCTGTTTCTAAAAGCTACTTCAGTTTCAAAATCAAACAAATACTGAGGCACCACCGGGAGTTAAAAACCTTTTGAAATGTGTTGGTTGCAGCAGAAAGGCACAACTTTTAATTTGAAGGCGAACACTTTGTGTCATATTTTTTCACTGCTGCTCAGAGAGTAAATGGTGAGTGTTTGCAAACAAGTCACGGTCTTCAAAATGTGGGCAACTGTAGCAAGCTGGAAGGGACCAAAGCACCCTCTTTGTAACTGCTTTCATCTAGTGACATCCAGCAACCATTCACCAGCTGGTAGGCAAAGGCTTAAGCTTGACATGACCCTATTTTCATGATATCCTGATTATCAAGACTGATCATGTTGCTCATAAAATCAACAAAATGTTGAAGTTGGAAAACTGATTTTCAGTCCACAGCCCTGAAAGGCTGATCAGGTATTATCACCGAGCATCGGGCAGCGTGGACACCCAACTTTTTGAACACGATAACCCGAGAACGAGGCGGCGCAGGATTTTCAAACTGATACCATAAGTGTATCTATGCCAGTATTTTTGATACATGTGTGCAGCCGCACAGACAGTATAAAGGATTAATGTAGCTACTGTGACATCACTCATTGGTTTCTGAAGTCCTGTTTTCAAGATTTAAGATGAGCGTTTTCACTGCTACCATCTTGTTTTGAAAGTGGAAGTGATGAGAGATGGGTGGAATTTGAAACCATACGATCAGTGAGCATGAACTGGATAATCCTCCTTTGGAGCCAAAATGTATTAAATATAGTTAACTTACCCATATCCACATGATTCAATTCAATTCAATTCAATTCAGTTCAATTCAATTCAAAGTCACCTCAAGGTGCTTTATGTTGTAGGTAAAGACCCCACAATAATTACAGAGAAAACCCAACCGTCAAAACGACCCCCTATGAGCAAGCACTCGGCGACAGTGGGAAGTAAAAACTCCCTTTTAACAGGAAGAAACCTCCAGCAGAACCAGGCTCAGGGAGGGGCAGTCATCTGCTGAGACCGGTT
>JAVDPK010052834.1:0-20442 GCA_034780415.1 Cichlasoma orientale
CACACACACACACACACACACACACACACACACACACACACACACACACACACACACACACACACACACACCAACATGGCCTGGAAGAGTGTTATGTCAAGTACCTCCCATCATGCTTTGTTCCTGTCTAGTGAAGTGAGTGAAGCGAATGGCAATTCTTCATTCTCACCCTCCCCTCCCACCCCAACTTTCATCCTCTCTTGCCTCCCTTCCTTCTAACCCCATCCTCCCTCTCCCCACTGCGGAGCTGCACTAATCCGTATTGAGGAAGCCCCCCCACCCCTAAAGTTTCCTCCCCCATTTCTTCCTCTCCACCTTAACAGTCTCGCTGTTTCTTTTTTTTTTTTATTTCAGTTTTTTTTTTTTTAACTCTTGTTCACTCCCACCATTCATCTCCTTTGCACCTTATGTTCTCCATATTTTAAAAATTCAAACTGGAGACTGATTCACTTCGGGGTGCGACTTAAGGCTCAGCGCGGTCATCCTCCCTCCCTTACCTCCCTCTGTCCCTTCAGCGCTATCCACTGTACCAATCAATCAATCTTCGTTTTTTACATTCCATCTCTCCTCTCCAGCATCCTATCGTGGATCAGAAACAAAGCAGGCTCCCATTATCCTCCTCTCCAACCCACCCACCTACCCTTCAGCTTCCGACTGGGCCTGGCTGGTTAATCTTCCCGAGGCGTTCAGTGTCTAACCGACCCCCCTGATGCCAGCAGACAAAGAGAGGGCTCCCTAATTCTCCCTTTCTCTCCTTTACCCTCACCCCTTCACCACCACCCCCTACCTACATTCTCCATGCACAGGGCCCCAGAACCAGCGGAAAGGCTTTGAAGAAGGGAACACCCCCTCCCAGTTTCTGCCTTCCATCCCTCTAGTACCCCCACACCCCTTAAAAAAAACTGCACCGCCAAGGCTGTCAGGGTGGCCCTTCCTTCTCTACCCCATTGTGGGGTCCTGTGTACCCGCTTTACATATCCCAGAAACTTACTCTACCCAGTCACCCTCCCACCCCCACACCACATCCAGCTCATGAAAGACCGACCTGCTCAAGAATGTTGTTTTTAGTTCCTTCCTTTTCTCATTGAGTGGGTGATTGGTGATGTGCCCGGTTTTGTTGCCCGTATCAATGGTGCCACTTGATGACAATTTGGCGGGCGAGACAACCATTTTTAATCAGACGTTAATTTATTGCGCTGCACCCTTGCTGGCGTGACTTTGGTTAAAGGAATGAGCAGAGTGTTGTGTAGCTTTTTGTTCACTGTTTTGTTGGGGAGTGTGGCTAACATTAATAGGGTGTAGCTGTAGTTCCTCTTTATAGAGACTTCTAGTGGCACTGAGCCATGCCTGAAGCAACAATCTCTGCATTCTGTGAAAGAGCATTGAAAATTACATTATCTGACACACATGTCTGTATCAGAATCACTTGATCCTGCAACTAGTGTTGAATGACTAGGATGCTGTGTGGTCAAGTTGCATAATTCTCAAAAATGTAATGTCTGCACAACAAAGGTGTCTTAAAAGCCTTAAATCTAGTTGGACTGAAAAGAAAAACAGGAAAGAAAGATCCAATGGAAAGGCACCCCCCCCCCCTCAAAAAAAAAAAAAAAAATCATATGCCACTGCCAGGTGCAAAAATGGTGCAAAACTGATGGGACGGCATTTCACAGTACAAATGGGTAATAACCCAAAACACAGCAAAAGCAACCCTAGGCAAAGAAGTTGAATGTTCTTCTATTGCTGAGTCAGTCACCTGACCTCAACCCATTTATGCATGCTTTCACTTACTAAAACCAAAGCTGAAGGCTAAGAGAGCCATGGACAAGAAACTAAAAGCTGCAGTAAAGGCCTGGGATTTCCTCTCTGGGAGGAAACTCAACATCTGGCGATGTCCAGACTTCAGTGACTGACTGCAAAGTAACTGCATCCAAGTACTAACAATATTGTTATGCTTGTAAATATGTTTGTGCACTGGCAGTTCAATCATTTATGACCTTGTAAAAATGGAACTGTGAAAAATGACGGTAATTCATAAACACCGAATGCCTCATGTACGACTCTGCTGTGTTTGTGTTCAAAGGCAAAAGGGTAGTAAATGTTCACAAAGATGCAGACTTTCAAGCGTCAATAGGCAAACAAACTGCGCTTTTCACACACCTCCACCTTGGCGAGGAACCAGCAACTAGAAATCTGAGCTTGCACCATGACCAAACAATCACTGGCGCTTCTCTCCGTCTGTCTTTCTCTGCATTAATGCTGTTTTATTTAAAATGTGCAATATCTTTTTCTTCTTTTTTTCAAATTATACTCTGTCAGCCCATACTAGGTCTTTCTGTTTTTATCTTTTTGGCTGCTTTTATTTGATTCTATAGGCAAGATTTCAAGTCCAGTCTTCTACCACTTTCCAAAACCCATTACCAGTTAAAGTAGAAGGTGGAGGCGGGTGGGGTGGGGGTGGGGGTGGGGGGCATTACTCTGTCTGTGGGTGGATACCTGGGTGAAAGGCATGTGCATAGCTGGAAAAATGATCCTACTTCAAACAACAGTATGAATCAGTGAGGTATCAGTAACACCACCCACTCAAAAGCAATAAAACAAGTGCGAGAAGGAGTGTTTTACAAGAAGTGAAAGCAAAATGGTAAGGAAAACGTTAACCATTAACAGAGCTGAACTTAACCATCTTTTTACGGGTTTTATGAATGAATGGGGCCTTAAGTCACGCGGCCTTTTGAATTCAAAATTTAAACAGAGCTTGATTACTTCTCAGTTCTGTCTGATTCTGGTGGTCTGCTCAACCCTGCAGCGATTGTCCCACTTATGTAATCAACGTACTTCGAAGTGCAGCTGAGGTATGCATAGGGGATTTACATAGATTGAGATGCACTATGACGGATGGGTCCTGCGGTCAAATAAGACAAAAAAAACCGAGGGCAGGATATGAAGTCAGGACTTGAACACACCACCATTGTGAGTAATGCGGGCCTCAGGCTTTTACTGGATACGCACAGGTCTTTTTGGAACATTGCCTAAACTTTATGATCAAGTCGAAGATATATGATTCAGATCCAAGAGTGATAAAGAATGAACTGCTCTTCGTGTGCGTCCACATTTCATTTACAGTAAATCCCAGCCGCTTACAAAGAACAATAATACGCCAAGTGTTTCGAAATATCTTCATTGTACCGGCTTCTATTGTTCCTGCTATATCTTATCTCTATAGGCTCCAATAAAGCCCTACAAGGAGCTGAAGTTCTAATTTAACTTTTACAGCCCATTATTTGGATGATATAAAAGAAGCAAAAGAGAAACAGGAGTTAAAGTGTGTGTACAGGGCTGTATACATGCGATAAAGACTATAATAGAGTGCTTAAACACTGGCAAGAAAGAAAAGGGAGCAAAAAGATGCAAATGTGCAATTCAAGAACACTGTGATCCCTGTGGGTGCGTGCATCATTGAGTCAGCTGGAAAATTCAGGAAGTTTAAACGGCTGATTTATAAGATGTCACTGACGAGTTGATTGGATTTAGATTAAAAGGTGGAGCAAGTTTTTGCTACAGAACTACTTGTTTTGTCTGAAACTCGTGGAAGGAAAAGTTTTGGGCATTTTGAAGAAATATAAACAAAATGCAGAAGAAACGCAGAAACGTGCGGTGCTGTGATTCACAGGTTTGCACTCAAGAAGAAAAAAAAATGCAACTTACCAATTCAGTTAAATGTTGGTGTCTGGTGTGATATTTTTTAATAAGCACAGAGCAAAATATGACAATATATCACATTCGCACAAAGTCACTGACGCTGAGGCGAGAGCGGGAATGAATCCCCCGATTTTATTTTCCTCAGTGTGTTTTTTGTGATACTGCAACTTGCTGTGATGACACACAAAACAGCAAACACACACACAAACACCCTGCCAAATGCTTGAAGCCCCTCTAGTAAAGAAGTCACATGCTCAAATAGATGTCATTTGGCATTGTGTGCAACTGTAATAACACAGAGTGTTTCAAAATATCACCCTGAATGGGTACTCCTTGTCCTCTCGGCCTGCAGTGCTGCAATTACAGTCCTGTTGTTTATTGCCTTTTATCTCTTAGAAATTAGCTAGCGGCTCACTGAGACCTTCAGTAGTCAAATGGCTGTTTGTTTGAAAGCAGAGGCTGCAAATCAGATGTGACCTGGGAGGCCTGAAATTTAACAAATTGGGGGCTGTTTTGTAGCCAGAGCCTTCACGTGTTAGGCTTTTAGCTGAACTACTTACTGAACGTGTTCCTATGAAAAACCTATCAAGCTCCTTGAAATATTAAAGGCATGGAAGTAATAAGCTGTCAATCTGACTCTTGAAGCACGGCCACACTCTGCGCCTGCATCCTCGATATGGATTACATCATGCTAATATTGCTGTATTGTTGTTGTTGTGGAGTATGTTTTACCCCATTTATTTGAAGCAACAGCAGGACGGTGTGATGGAACCGTGCGCAGCACTGTGCTCGTTCCTGGTGTGTTTTACTTACTGGAAGAGCGGGTGAACCGAAAACTCTAAGCTGGGTGTTCTTGTGCTTTGTGCAAAGTGCACGCTGGAATAAATTCTGATCCCAAACAGGAAAAAACAAACACTGGATTGGACTGATAGATAAATAATGGGGAAATAACCAAAACTGCATTTTCCAACTGCTTTCACCTCACACTAATTATTATAAATTGTGAACTGATGAGTTGCTGTCGTGGTCCAGCAAACCTGCTTTCAGTTTGTCTGATGCTTAAACCACCATCCTCTACTATAGCTTCAATGTGGGTTGTCAGAGCACATTTTCCATATCCTTGAACCATGCAAATTAACTTTTTTCGTAAGCTTGAGGGGGGCAATCACCATTAATAAAACACTCATTGTAGTTTCTCCATACCTTTACCATCATGCTTTCATATTTCTCTGCCATTCGTTACAGCCTATGTGCCCGTGAGGCATATTGAACACTCATAAAACGTGAATTTTGGGGCTAATATAAACCTGTTATGTACATAAAATCACAATTTAATGGCTGCCCGCATCTAATCTGTAACATTCACTTTGAAAAGGGGAATAATTTCAGGCTTTGAGGATGATAAAGAGTGATGGAGGGTGCTGTATGGGGAAGCAAGCATGCGTTTCCCATATCAATCAAGGCCTATGGATGGTGAGGCTAGTTAGCAGGTCGTGATTGTTTTGAGGCACTTGGCTGGGGTTCCAGTGTATCCCTGAGGCCCGTCCCTTTTGGTTGGCCCAGTGGGGGGCGAGGTGGCGCCTCGGCAGCCTCAAATCCAGCCCACGTTCATGCGTCCGTTCGGATCCATCACTGCAGGGCGGAGTGGTGGGGCAAGGGCCAGCCTTTGTCCAGCGCTGCATTCTTTGGCCCTTTGTGCACAGACCACAACCATTTAGGGATTTTAAAGGCTCGTTTGCACAATTCCTTTTGTCAGCGACCCTCAGCACAGAAAAGCAGAAGAGGGGGGGAGAGGCCAATGGTTTTTCAATGTAAAAAGGGAAAAAAGATGGAAAACGAAATAAGAAAAGGGGAAAAGAATAAAAGAGGGGCTTAAAAAAATGGGGTTTGTTGATGTTCTTTTTTAATTACATGGTGTGGCAATATAGAAAATCAGGGCCCTTGGCACAATAAATATGCCCCATTTCCCCCTCCATTTAAATACTGTCTCACCATGTCTTCACGAAAGCCTTGGAATTTTTCCATCAGCAACAGGCAGACATACTTTTCTCATGGCACCAAAGTACATGTTGTAATGGGAATCCAGATACCAGCTCAGACACATCACACGTTCTCATTGAGTAAAACAAATACTAAGCAAAACAAGATACTGTGGACCCCTCCTGGCTGTCCGTAAGAAAACAGCTTCTTATCAAAGCAGAATATTTTCCCTTCTCTCGACGTTCCTGCGAATGGCACAGGCCTTCAAGAATCCTTGACTGGCTTGTTTTGACTGTGATAAACCTCGTGTATGTGTGTGTGCAGTCTTCTGTTTCCTAACCCGAATCCAGTTGCGTTCTTTATGACTTCATACATTTTCTTAGATGTCAATGAATCACTGATTTACGTAGTTAAACATGCAGTATCACGACACCGATATGGATAGCAATGTGTGACATTAGATTTAGGCATATTAAAATATTACAGATTTTTAATCCTGTTTGGAAGAATCAATATTTATTTCTACTGGATTCAATTCACACTGTTAGTTTAAGTGATTTGCTTGTCTAATAAAAGGTATCTTTTACCTGCATGTAATGAAGTAAGATAGTAAAAATGCATACAGCAAGTGACTGGCAAGTAGTGAAAATATATTCATGATTATTAGGTGAGTCTATGGTGTTACATTGTATCAAATCAGAACCTTTATATGTGGCATCAGCCAACAAGTTTTCTAGACATTATCCCATTGAGGTGCATGAGAAAATGCAACTGTGTGACACATTCAGACTGGACATCAAACAGTCTTTGACTTGCCAGCTCCAGCCTGGGATGTCCTATTGAGCTGATTTGCTGTGATGTTCGCTTATAGCTCAGGTAACACAGTTAATGTCAAAGCTAGCAAGTAGCTGTCCTGTGTCCTGCATCCTGCATCCTACTCTACTCAGGCAACAACTTTGCCTAAGCAAAATTACGCATTTCCAGTAGTGAAGTGTGGCTGATATGAATCATATCCTGTGCTATCATATCTGTGCAACTGTGGAAAATGCCCCGACCCGACTCCAAAGTTCATGTGTAAAGAATGATGTGAATTTTAAGGCTAAAATAATAGCCCTAATAGACTCTCCTAACTTATTTGTTCATTTGTAATCAGATTGATGATTAATGGGATGCGTAAAGGTACAAGAATTTAGCAAACGTGAAGAAGGTTTTGTGTTTATGTTTGTGTTGTTTAGCGGTCAGTTAGCATTGCATTGCACATGAATGGGTGGCCACAGGGGGTAGTTGGCAACAAGCTAATCTGATGCTATGGAGAATCCTTAAAGACTCTCCTAGTCTTTTAGAGCACATTGTTATCATCCCGATTGGGTTTAGCACTCAACCAGAAACCAGCGCATTCCTTCCTATTGTGTTTCATTCACCAGAAAAGCTGGAGAGAAACAAAAGAGGACGAGCATCACAATCTTGCTCTATTGTTGCTCATACAGTGACTAGCAGAGTCTGTTAGAAAGTTTTATTGACTGACTTAACACTTGACTGTGAGGAATTTCGAGAATCAAATACAACTTATTTTTATTCAAGAGGCTTTTCCTGAGTGGGCACAGATCCTCTGAATTGGGAGGAAAATCAGCAAGGGTCATTACTTCTGGTTCAAGGGGTCAAAGTTGAAATGACATCCAATGTGGTGATGAAGCAAGTGGAAAAACAAAGCGTTGCTATGCAACTAGCAAATGGTATTTAGGTTGGGATCAAGCTTTTTAGATGAGCTTTACAGGTGGTCTTAAAAGAAACGTCTGTGGTGCAAATTTGACAGAAGATTACGAAAGATGTTTGAAATTACAAGTCTGGACAGACGTGACTGGCTTTTCTTCTTAATCTATAGGGACATACGTTTTCGTCTTTGATGTATTCTGCGTCTTTTACCACTTGGACTTTTAACTCATCTTGCCAAGCTTGTAAATATGCTCTGAGCGGCTTGCTTGCACAGGCCTGTTCTTGTGGGATCCCGAGGACTGTGTGTAAAGAGACGCTACGCTGATTCCTGCAGCGCGTCGACTCGTTTTTGTCTTTGAGTGTGATTTAAGTCAGAGCTGTACAAAACTTGGGGCCAGGTTTGTCAGCATGCACCCACACGTATGTGTGAGAGGAAAGGGTGCGCGATGGCGCTGCCTATAAGGATGACCCCCGGCTTCTGTTAGCACACAACCTGACCCTGCTACCACAATATTCATCCTAGTTTTCAGCTGTTGCTTTCCTCGTTCCCTCTTACTCTGTTTTTTATTATTGTATGGAGTTGCCCCTTCCAGCGGCAACCCACAGGAAGTCATTCACTTCCTAATTTTCTGCACATCAAACAAGGGTCACCACGGAGACGCAGACCATAAATTCACCCCCCCCCCCCCGATGTGGTGTGATAGTGCAGCAACAGCTGCCTCTAATTGGGGCTGTAGGTTCAAACTGCTAACATATGACTTCCCTCCCATTCAGTAACACGCTGTCTGCCACTGCCAAGGCCGCAACACACAGACCAGGTCACCAGCACAGAGAAGGATGAGGTTTCAGATATAGGAAGACAGAGAGAGTAGAGAAAGAGAAATACAGCTCTTGATAGCAAGGAAAGCTTGGTGTGGTTTTGGGATGGGCTCTGAAGTGGTCCAGTGTTTCCTCATCCCACCACAGAGACCCTCTGTTCAACTGGAGCTCACCCAGATTGAAAAAGGAAAAGAGAGGGGGATGACGAGAGAAAGAGTGGCAGACTGTGATAACAAAGGCAACCACAGTATGATTTTGCAGTGGCTTCCTGGGTGAAAACCAATGAATAGTGAGATCCGGCTGGGCCACGTGTTGCAAGTTACTAAAATGTGGAGCGCTCCTATCAGACTCTTAGTGTGAAAAAACGTTTTTTTTTTTCTACTTTTCTCTCATTTCAGATCTGGATCTAGGATCAGTTACAGAATACGTTTTTTTTTTTTTCTGCCAAATGACACTTTAATAGATGCATGGATAGATAGATACTCAAACTGATGTTCGTGTGTTAAAACCACTGAAACATAATGAGCTTTTTCCAACACATGACCATGGGAGAGGTGTCAAAAGAGGAGTCTATAATCCAAAGGGCTCAAGAGGCTTTAGTACCTGCCACTGCCATGTAAATTGGACCCTCAGAAAGTGAACGAGTCGGCCTATTGTCTCTAATGGCCTCTTGTTAGAGAAGCTGCCTGCAGTGTGAATTTGAGTTTGTATAGCCGCTCCAGGGTACGTGCATATGCACTTCCTAGCTTCTCTTCAGTTTACTGCATTTAGCAGGAAACACAATTAGCCCAATCAAAGTGAAAGGAGGGGGTCAGGAGCGGAGGGAGGAAAGTATGTTTTATGAACATGGGTGGTGAAACAGCAGCATTGTGACGGCAGAGGATATGAGGTGCTGGGCGGCAGCTTTTTGATGTAGAGGAGTCCTTAGCAGGCGTCTGACTCTTGTTAAAGTGGACCGACGTACAATTAAAGATATATGGTCCGGGACAGCCGTGTGATTTGGATACATTAGGGGATTGGATTTTAAAGGGAGCTGTTTAAAGGATGGCCAGTAAATGCCATTCAGCACTAATGTGTGCTCTCATGTATGCAGTGAATTAGGTATTGTTTAAAAGCACCATTTTTTAAAAGCATGTTAATGGAAGTCTATTAAAAAAGGATGTTAGGGGGATTAATATTGGGACACAAACTGTTGTGTGAGCAGATTCTTGTTAGAGGAATAAAGTAATAATACCAGATGCTACCAATCTCATTTATCTTTTTTTTCCCCTGCCTATTAAGAGTTCTTGTTCCTTTCCACGCTTTATTTGCTCAGGATAAAAAAAAAAAACTCACTGCTTAAATTCCAAACTGACATGTTTAGTGAAAGTGTCTCTTTACTTTTGTGGGAAGTATCAGGATGCTCTCTTAGTTTCTGCGTCATGTTGACATTAAATCTGTGGCCTGTCAGAAACCAATTTGCATTTCTGCTGATCCTTTCTTCACCAAAGTGGCAAAATTTATGGGGGCATTTAAAAAAAAATCTTTTAGTTATCAGCCATGAACTGACCTGTACTCTAGACTGATCATTTGCTTTATTACTGACACACTTAGAAGATGAATCATTGAATTATTTTTTTCATACATTTCAATAAAATTACCTGATAAAAGTATCTTGAAATATTTTTGGTATTTGGTGTAAACAACATGAAAGCTCCATCCTGCTTTCTATTAATGGTTCAGCTGCTGCTGCTGGTGTAACATTGAGGGGGATACTTTCTTGCCACACTCTGGGCCTCTTAGTACCAGCTGAGTATTGTATAACTACCACAGCCTACCTGAGAATTAATGCTGACCATATCCATCCTTCTATGACCACAGAGTACCCTCGGATGGCTGGTTCCAGGACACAAAGCTCAAGTCATCTCAAGCTGGTTTCTTCAGCATGACAATCAGTTAACTGTACTGAAAAATCCAATAGATCACCTTTGGAATGAGCTGGAGTGGATGATTCAAATCATGGATGTGCAGCTGACAAATCTGCAGCAACTGTGTGATGTTGTGGTGTCAACATGGAGCAAACTCTCTGAGGAATGTTTCCAGCATCTTGCTGAATCTATGCCATGAAGAATTAAGGCAGTTCTTGAGGCAAAAGGGGCTCCAACACAGTACTAGCAAGGTGTATCTAATAAAGTGTCAAGTACAGCTTCAGTGTTGATGTTATGGCCTGGCCAATTGCTGGACTTAAGGTGTGAGGATGAGAGTAGCTGCTGTTTGAGATATAAAAAAGGCAATGGGACTAGCTATTTAAAAAGTTATTGAATCAGGAAATTCCTCAAACACTCTTGGGGGGAGGGAGTGGAGGGTGGCTTAAGCTGACCCTCTGTTTCCAGCGCTCTCATACCCCTATGTGGACTCAAAAGTGGGCTCACTGGATGTCCCTTAGTCAGCACAGGCAGGGGGTGCAGACAAAAGACCCATTCTGCCAACAAAAGGGGGCATTTAGACCGTCACATACCCTGGTGGCTCCAAGGGTGGGGATGTTGGGGGTGGTAGGAAAGCAGAGAGAGTAGTGATAGGAGAGTCTGAAACTTCAATGGAAAAAAGCTATGTATAGAAAAGGGTCAGTGCTGTCCAAAAGCTAAGCTTACCTATGGGCAGGGTCAAAGGTCTGGGACTAGATACACAGAGGAATCACTGTGGTAATGCGGAGGGAAGCAGAGGCAAAGGGGGTTGGGCCTAATAACTTAAAAGACTGTGCTCAAAAATGCATCCTCTTTATTTGTTTCAATTATAAGATTACACGGCACACTCGGGGCAAAAACAGCAGGATCATCTGGCTCATTTGGCAGCACGCATCACCGGCCGATCAAACAAGCACAAGCGCACAGCCCAGGTAGAATACAGTGTAATGTGTGTGATGTGGCATTATGCTAATTTATGGATACAGTTCCACTTAAACTGCTGTTGAACATCTTTGTGTAAAAAAAAAAAACTTTAAAAGCCCTTTTTAACCTTGTTTATTTGTCCATAGAGTCTAAGTGCCAAGGAGGAGCATGTTTTTCCTTTTATTGATTAGCAGAGTGGATTTGTCCAGACTGAAGGCTGGTTTGTAGGTATCACCAGCACCTGAAGACACACCCCACTAATGCAGTGTTTCAGAAAACAGCACTACTTTTTAGATTTTGGAGTGACACTCTTTGATTAAGCATTTGCTTAACACATAATGCAAATATGCAAATTGCACTAACCTGCAGCAACTTCAAAGATCGACTTCCATTCACCTAAAGCACACACAAGCTCAAGGGGAAAGTAAAAAAGCCACATTTTAATTTCCATCTAATGGAGGACATTTTTTTTCCTATCTTATACAGCTCCCAGGTGCCCCGTGTGCCCTCCCTTCCCTTTCTTTGGCCCAAATCAAAGGCTGATACTCTAAACGCGATGAATGACATTGATCTTAATCTGTGAGGAGTAAGGGTAATTTTGATGGGTGTGTATGTGCGAGTGGAACAGAGAGAAGGTCAGGGGGTCTGTGGAGAGGGGGAAGATGATCTCTGTGCTCCAGCAGGGCACAAAGCGAGGGCGCAAGCTACAGGAGCGCCCTCCCGCACAATGCGCCCTGAGGATCGTTAAGTGATTGTGTTACAGAGAACAGGTGAACTGCGTCTCTCTGCCTCGTCTTTTATATTTTCCTCTCTATTATGATTTACAGGGCTATTCTTCTCCCCACCATAACTTGTGCTGTTCTTTTGAAGGCAGGCCTGCTCACTGCTATTGTACCTGGCCAGCTTTGAAGTGCCTAAGTCTTAAATGATGATGAGACAAGGAGAATGCTTTTCTCTAACAGTCAGGGTAAAAGAGGCTCTTGTTTCTGACAGGTGTCCTTTATAGAAGGGAGTGTGCTGGACTGGTGTTTTGTTGGGGATCGTGTTCCATCCTTCTCCATCACCTGCTAATTGAATAGCATTAGCTTGCCATCTGTGGAGATTTACTGGAAGTGACCTCATTGTGGTGTTTAGATTACAGATTAGTCAATAATATGGGAAAATGTGTACTGTAAATAAAACCCATTGTTGTGCTCTGCATGACAAAAAACTGAATAATTTCCGGCTTGTTGATGACAGATTCTATTGCTATCACTTTATTATGATCCAGCTGGGATTTTGTAAACAGCTTAGAAAGTAAAAAACATGTTATTTGTTTTACTGACTCAGCTGGAAACAGCACATCCCTACTTGTTTTGGTAGTAACTCATCAAAATGTTGTCTCTTTTTATAAATGGCCTCATTTATAAAAACAAACATACAGTCAGTTTTGACTCAAGCCATAAAACATACCATGTATAGGTAGTTATTTGAACACGTTACTTTAGTGAGGAAAACGTGTCTCTAAGGAAGAATGTTACAGGTGTGCCTTCAGAAGAGAGCGTTTTTGAGACTGTAAAAACTTTATGGTTCTTCATGGTCGTTCTGCCTCACCTAGTTCACTTCAGCAGTTAATACACTCCCATGTTGCATGCTGGGCTTTGTCAAACTATTAAGCAAACCCATAAATACTTGTTACCTGGCTTCAGTCTCCCCTACCATCTCCATGAGCTCATCTTCCAAGAAGTTATATTTTCTTACTGTATTTTCTGACTGTACCTCAGAGTACCTCCCAATTTACCAGATAACAGGTTTCCCATGTGACGTCATGCACCTGTTGTTCAAGAGAAAACCCATATTGGACTTGATATAGCCACTGGTTGTTGTGCAATTTCTGACTGCTTGGCAGTGGTTCCTGGAGGCTGCTGGCTCTCACTGGGTGAACTTGGTTGCAAAAAAGGTGCTGCACCAAAAATCTCTTTGGTTGTTAGCAGGTTGCCACCATCACCTGTTTGTAGTACAACCTGATATAGTGTGACACAGACAGTAAAAGCTGTGCCTGAGCCAGCATGTTTCAAAGGGCACAACATTCACCCACTTTTACTGCGAAAATGTGTATTCTCCTACTGATTGGTAAAAACCTCCTTGTGATTGTGTTGGTAGAGGACAACATGTGTATACTCTATATTAAACAGCAGCTTCTAGAAACAATGTTCCGAGTTCAGTGCGTCATCTACAGCCACTGACCTGACACAGACCTCACTGTGGACTTGTTACCTCATTTATGCTACTTTGCTGACAGTGTATGTTTGTACAAACACTTCAAATACAAAGTGATGAACGCTCACAGTGACTTCCTGAGAACAAGCACGCTATCCCGAAAGACACTGAAGACTTGTTTAGGGTGAAAATAGGTGACTATAGCATATTTAATCTTGAAACTGGTGCTCTACAGCAGTTTGCTCGCAGTGAATCAGTTTGGTTGAATAAGGTCGTTCCAGGGCAGAGTGTTTCTAAAAGCCTCCATCAACTCACGAACACTAAAGTGTAGTGTATGAAATCGGAAATATCAACCAGAATGGAACCCTGACAGACTTCATTCATGTGGAAACAAATTACATCAGCTGTTATCTCTTCATTAACTCCAGTCTAAACACTGCATCCTTGTTTGGTGTGTGTGTGTGTGTGTGTGTGTGTGTAGTGATGTGTGCGTGAGACTGCAAAAGTGGGAGTATGCATAGCGGAGCATGCATAGCAGTGCATGAAGGCACTCATCTCTGTGTCTGTGCGTGTTTGTGCGTAACACAGTTTTGCATCAGTGATTCCAATTCCAGCCCCAGTGCACATCCAGATAGAGGCAAAACACAGACCACTGCCGGCCGTGGCCATCTGGGCCTGGCCCCGGGCGGGTATTCTCTAGCGTGGGGGGTGGAAGTTTCACGATAGTATTACAGGATGGTTAGTGTGTGATTAGGAGGTAGAGTAGAATAAATACACCCCTCCTCCAATCCATCCTTCCGCCTCAAGCTTGCGGTATGATGGAGTGGGGGGGGGGGGGGGACTGAACACACCGCTGTCCTCAGCCATTATCAGTGATGGATGAAGCCAGAGCAGAGCATCAATGGCATGCTGCACACTCACTCGAATGTGTCACTGTATTGGGCTTTGTATCTCATATAACTTTGTGTATGCACAAGAGAGATAGAAGAAGAATGGAAAGAGAAAAAGAAACTGGGATGATGCACTGAATATGTCTTGAAGATGTAATTAATCTCACTATTTTAGACACCAATATGGGAGAAACAAAGGAGGAAATATAGGCTCAGTACACCCTTTGTAGTAAATCTTGGATTTCGACTGGTTGAGGCGTCATCAGTGGAGTTATTCCTGTTACTGTGATCCTCCCGTTCTTCAGTCGCAGGTAGTTGTAGCAATAAGCAATAATCTTTTTTACCTTTAGCAACCAAGAAAACTATTTTGCCCATTCAAGCTTGATGAAATCAAATGATGCACAATTACTGAAAATTAAAAGGTTGGTAAATGTCCTAACACAGATAAAAAGGAAACACCAGGAGTAGGTCTAGTGCATTTTCCCAGCTTGCTCACGTATTAGTTCCCAACCAGCTTTGCAATACAAGGAAATGGAAGTGGTTTTATATAGTGCATTTCTAGTCGTACCAACCTCTCAAAGAGCTTTAGGCTACAAGTCATATTTATCCAATTAAGAATCACCAATCAGTCTAACACACATGTTTGGCCCCTTTGCTGTGCCATTTTCTGATGCAACTTTCTCTTTATACTTGCGTGTACGTATTTGTCAATAAACAGTCGTTTACCCGACAAATTAACTTGAAAAAAAACCAAACAGATTTAAGTATTTTTCTGAGTCTGAATCAATATTCACCAAGGACACATTTGAGGACGTTGGAGATCAGGCTGGAGGAGTTATAAAATAAGACATTTGTTTGATGTGTAATCCCACATGGACATTAAATGTTACCAATAGTGCACACATCCAGCAATGACCAGTGCACTGGTGGATTGTATCTGAAGTGTCTCTTTGAGTGGGAGGCGGGGGTTAAATCAAATCCAATAATGTTCCTTGCTCCTGGTCTACCAATTAAAGTAATCAATGCCATGCCTGAGTTACCACAGCATCATAGTCTCAGGCTGCTCTGTAGGCATTCATTCACGTCAGCTTGTGGCTTGTGAATACTATTACTTTACTCTTACAACCGTTAAAGGCACCATCTCTCATCTGATTCTTCCGTAATTAACCCCCTGTGTAATCCTGAGAGCTTGCTGACGGATGTCCAAAATGCTAACTCAATCCCCAACCAAGGTTTCCCTGATTAGATTAGCGTGCAATGACTCATATTCGGACAATGCTGTCGTCTGACTCAACAGCTGTCAAACACAAGAGATGGGCATAAGCCGCCAATTAAATATGCTAATATATTTCATCCTCTTAGATAGGCGAATTATGTGTGTGAATAGGCTGGATTCAGGCTATTTGTCCTGATTTTCTTCAGTAATTAAAAGCTTTATTTCACTAGTGTCAGGTTGTCAGTGCATACCTTTCAAGAACAGTAACAAATGCAGGAAGAAGGGGTGTAGATGTGGAGTGAATTTGCTTTAACCAATTTAATAAGAAGCAGTGATTTGCATCTGAGTTGAGTCTGCGCGCAGAAGCGGGCTGGTATTATTAAAATTGAGACTGGTGGTTCTGTCTGAAGCTCACTGATCCATCGAAAAGAAGTGACAGCAAAGGCAGACAAGCCTGTAATGGACTGGTCATGGACCAAAGACCCACCAGAGAATATCTTCTTACAAAGGCACAAAAGGGCTTGTAGAGAATCCATACAGAAGGAAAAAAAAATAGCTAAACTATCAAATATTCACATGGTACTTAATGGTCACTGTGAATCATATAACATGTCTCACAAAAAGAGAGAGACCCGTCTTTTCTTTCCTTTAAAATGAATCATGACGCTTCAGTAGCAGTTGCTTTGTTTTACACACATCTATGATCTATTGTCTGAAATCCTTTTCACAGGTCCAGATTTGCCACCTACTGACCTCCTCATCTTTTTCTCTCCCCATGTTGTGCAGATGAGTGCTGGTCAAGCTGATAATGACGGGGGATATTGAAAGACGAGTAACCCTGCCGTTTCCCTCTGTCTACGATTCATTAACCCGATTTCCACTGAGCTCTGTCCCACATGTGTCAGCGAGGCTCCTGCTGAGGATTCTGCTGACCCGCTCGGCCCCCGTCCTCTGCCCTGTCGCACTCTAGCTCGCCATCAAACCGACAGATAACTGTCGAGCAGCAAGGTCGCCCCTGAAGTGTCGATAGCGTCTCCATGCGTGTCCTAGAGCCCCTTTGGGCTCCCAGTAGTAGGATTTTAAATCAGCGTTACCTTATGTAGATTCAGGCAGTTATTTTAAAATGAAGCCTACAGAAAAAGTCTTGTGTGGCTTTAAAAGAATACATTTTAATATTCATAACATAATCACAGCGATCACATGTCACTGTAATTTATTGTTAATATCTAAAATAGGTGTTTTGGACTGAGTTATTTTCATAGTATTAGTAGCGCTGTAGTTTCTTTTACATATCGCATTTCATGCTGCAGAGGTGATTAATTAGACTTTGCAAAAGCGCTTGCATGCTTGGTAAAGTAGAGAAAATAAATCCCTAACTCTTCATGCCTTACATATGCGAGACAGGAGGAAAAGAAGGAATAAATTAAAACCTAAGTGGTAGGGCTGTGCTCATTTAAGTTCAGTAGTTTCAAAAGAAACTGTTATACTCTCATTCTGTATTTTACACATTTTTCTATTGTATCGACCTTCATTTGAGCTGAGAATTTTTTTTAGAATAGAATAAAAACAAATCCAGCTTTAATGTCAGTATTGTTTCCTTGTTGGCGGTGTGGGGGCAGGCTGTTGCTGAAAAGGCAAAATGCTCCTAAACCACTCGCACTCCATCCCCGTACATCCTGTTCTCACCCCCAGCCCAGGCTTTGTGCACAATCAGTCAGCAGCACCTGTTTCCAAAACAATTCTGGTTTATCCAGATGTTCTCAAGCAGACTTCAGTGACTTTTCAATTAGGTAAGGTGTGCTTCTGATGACTCTTTCATATTTGATGTGTTGTACACTGTGCATCAGCAATTACATTTTATTTATATAGCGCCAAATCGCAACAAACGGACACCTCAAGGCACTTTATATTATAAGGTAAAGACCAAACAACCCTCAGCATTGCACAGTGACCACCAATCATGCAGAGGTTTAGTCTTTTGATGTCAGAAGAGTTGGAGAGGATTCTCAGGTATGCATTGCCTCAACTTTTCTTCATGTAATGTTTAGCATGCTAATACTAAATTCATTCATATGCAACAGTGTAACTGCTCACAGAAACTTGTGCGCTGCACAGGTAACAACCTAACTGTCTCTGGATAGTTTCATAACGTGATTTGGTTGGCTAGCAGCAGCACAGGCATCCGATAAGCTGAGCTTCTCAGCTCCCCGGTGCAAGCAATTCAGCTCGGTAGCATCATCCAAAGTGAACGGGAGGCCAGAATGTTGAAGCCTGAAATATATTTGTGTAATATATTTTCTCCAGATGGCTGCCCCCTCCCTGAGCCTGGTTCTGCCGGAGTTTTTCCTTCCCACTGTCGCCAAGAAGTGCCAAGTTTCCTTGGGGCAACTGTTGTTGTGATTTGGTGCTATATAAATAAAACTAAACTGAATTAAATAACATGTTCATTAAGAGTCTAAATATAGACTATATCAGTCTCTGTTGGCTTGTCCGCTAATGAGAGTTACTAATAAAAGTAACCTACTCTGCAAATTTGATGGTTGATTGGTTCATTTTCGCACGTTACAGATGCTCTTTAGGACCTATTTTTGCTGTGCTGCTGGTGCACTTCTGACATAGTTTTGCCCCAGTCAAACACATACTCATTGATTAGCAGCAAAGACCACCAGGGAGTCTGGAAGGTTTAATCAATACGTCTCTCACTGAGTTTTACCTTTATACCAGAGAGTTTCCCAGCCAGCCATCTATTAAGCATGTGTTGGTGCATGCGGAGGACGGTTTAGTTTACTCTAATTTGTTTTACAGGCAGACGGTGTTTATTGGACCAGAAAACCATTTGTTATCTGTTTCCTCTGGAGGAACAGTCATGAATCAATCTCACTTCAAATGTACAAACACAGAAGTGCCCTGGTGGTTACCCTAAATAAACACACGCACTGTGGGATAAGTGTACACACACGTATGCACAGAACAAGACGGGGACTGCTCTATAATACGCACAAACAGGCACAACACTACTGTGCAAAGATACAAAGAGAGGAAAAAAAAACATGCTTCAAAAGAAGTGTAATTAGTTTAACATAGTTTAACACGTAGGATATTTTGTGTTTTTGTTTCTGCTGTATATGCAGTAATTGCATTAGGCCAGATTATTTACACTAACCACAGCATAGTTTTTGCTTCATCTTGTGTCCCGACCATATGTGAAATGATTTTGTATAACAATGAAGAAGTGCTGGTGTGGGTACCCCTTATAAATCATGCAGTAAAACAACGGTTACGCACAGCAGGCTAGAAGTAACACGGGGCTCAAAAGGTCAGCGGTTCATTCCTTGACAATTACTCTTTGCAACACAGTTAAACTAAAACTAACAACTTGTGTTTAAATATTCGACAAACAGTTGTCTGCAGAGGTCTTTATTTGTCCAGAGAGCGTGTATATCTGGCCAGCTGCCACTAACTACCACATGTTTGTCTGGAGACAGTGGTGACTTAATTTTGAAAAACAGACCACATACACTCATTGGACACATTAGGTACAGCGTGCTTATACTGTACTGGGTTGGACCTCTTTCCCCCTCAAAACTAACCCCAATTCTTCATAGCATAGATTCAAGAAGGTGCTGGAAACATTCCTCAGAGATTTTGGTCCATATTGACATGATAGCGTCACACAGTCGGCTGCACATCCATGTTTCGAATCTCCCATCACATCCCAAAGGTGCCCTACTGGGTTGAAAAATCACGACTGTAGTGATCATTTGCGTACTGTGAACTCATTGTGATGTTCAAGACCACCTAAATGTCACAGCAGAAACCAAGACTCATCAGACCATTTTTCCCAATTTTGACTCTTGTCCAATTCTGGTGAGCCTGTGCGCACTGTAGCCTCGGTTTCCTGATCTTAGCTGACAGGAGGGGCAGCCGGTGTGGTCTACATGTGATGTGTGTAAAGAGATGCTCTTCTGCATGCCTCGGTTGTAACAAGTGGCAATTTGAGTTATTGTTGTCTTCCTATCTCGTCCTTTTTATCCCGTCTTCCTGCTTTTTTAATGCAGCAGTGTTGTTCTGTCCTGGTTACTTCACGTGTCGTCATATCAGCATTTGTTGTATCACCATATCGTCACCTTGTTAACAAAACTTTTATTTTTGCCTAAATTACAATGTTTTGTTCAGTTTTTTTTTGGCTATTCTGAAAAACCTGAAAAAAAAAAAGACTTTTATTTTAACAAGGTGATGAAATCTAACCCTTCTGGTAGAAGTAAAGTAAAGAACCTTGTGAGAACTATTTTGAAAATGACGCCTCAGTCTCTCTGAACTTCAGCTGAGCAACACTGCGATTCAGAAGTCTGTTGGTATTCACAATCAATCACAGAAACTAGTAGCTTAATATCCTTTTAAACTTTGAGATTTTCAGCTGCTGACAGCAAGTCCAGGCTGGTTTGGGACATACTTGCGGCTTTAACTGTTAGATGTCATGTTGTGCAGGGGCTGAGGCAGTTGAAACAGCTGGTTGATTGTCTGTGGCTTGCCTTATAACAATGACTTGAAAGAAATATGTAACTTATGTAGGAGGACAGCACTCCCTAAACAGTTACATTCAAAGTTAATGTAGTCTGAGGATTGATAGTTGAGGAAGTTCAGTGTAGATTCATTACTGAATGTATGTGCATTATATGACTGCTGAAACATAAAATTTACTGGGGAAAGCTGTTTGCGTGATTATTGATGCAGTAAGGCTTTTCCTCTTTGTTATCTTCCTATTGTTAACCTTTCCCTCTCTTCCCATCTTGTCTTAATCATTACCTTTTCTTACTTTTTAGCGCTCTTTCTTTTTCTGTCTTTCTTAACTGCCCTCCTTCACTTTTGCTTTCTTTTTGTAGGTGCTGTGTTGTGCAGCCAAGGCCGTTTCTTCCTCAGAACGCGCTCTTGAAAGGCTATTCACGGATTCTTCAATGACACCCTATTACATTTGTGCGAGAGGCTGTGTGTGTGTGTGTGTGTGTGTGTGTGTGTGTGTGTGTGTGTGTGTGTGTGTGTGTGTGTGAGGGAGAGAGAGAGA
>JAVDPK010052879.1:0-20435 GCA_034780415.1 Cichlasoma orientale
AATCAGTGCCTGTTAATGATCATATCATATGCACATCTGTTAAATACAGAAAATGCCGACTAGAGAAATAATTTTCCTGCACCGCTTTGGCGCCCCCCTTGTGCGGCGCCCCTATGCATTGCATATACTGCATACCCACTTTTTGCGCCACTGCATACGCTAAACATTAAATTAAACACAGCCTATAACAAAATAGATTAAATAAGTATGATAGTAGGACAATAGAATAAAATGCAATACGGCAAAACAAATACTTTAGTATGATAAAACTCTTTGAAACAATAAAGTAAAATTAAGTTTACATTTAAATAAAATTTTAAATATAAAATTATATATATATATAACTCAAATAGGGGAGGCACAGCGGGGCAGCGGTTACCACTGTCACCTCACAGCAAGAAGCTCCTGGTTTAGACTCCACCGGCTGGCTGAGGCCTCTGTGGGTGGAGTTCCCTCCGGGTACTCCAGCTTTCTCCCACAGTTCAGAGACATACATAGGTTAATCTGTGATTCTAAATTGGCCATGGGTGTGAATGTGAGTGGTTGTCTGTCTCTCTGTGTTAGTACCCAGCTTCTCGCCCTGTAAGCTGGTATAGGCTTTATAATAAAGTAAAATATCTCAAATTCAATAAAGCAACATAAAACTGAAATAAAAATAGATGCATTTATTAAACCCAGCAAATATCAGTGTGCACAGAGAGTTCGGTGTTGTGACACTGCAGGGTTGACATAAAATATTAAAATGAGAAAACAGATGATGCTAGACAGATGTGTTGCATTGTAGTGTGTTATTGCATAAGGTATGAATGATTTCCTGTATCTGTCCTTGTGGCAGCGCTCTCAGACTGCAGGCTCATTTGTGGTTCCTCAAGTTTCCAGAAGTAGAACTGGAGGTACAGCCTTCAGCTATCAGGTTCCTCTCCTGTGGGGACACAAATCTGGCAGAGCCCAGGGGCCATTAGCCTCTAAAAATGGGAATTTTTCACTGCATGTCCTGCAGACAATATAACCTACAGTTGAAACCAGAAGTTTCAACACATATGCATGTTTTTCTCACTGTCTGACATGAAATCAGAATAAACTTTTCCTGTTTTAGGTCAATTAGGATTACCAAAATTATTTATATTTGACAAATGCCAGAATAATGAGAGAAAGAATTTAAGGCATTTTTATTACAGGTTTATTCTGATTTCATGTCAGACAGTGAGAAAAACATGCATATGTGTCTTTTTATATAGTGTATGTAAACTTATGGTTTCAACTGTAACTATATTGAATAAAATGCAGCATTACTAGGACCTTTTCAATTTCCACTCTTTACCAGAGTGACGATGTGGGACACATTACTCATGCCGGGGGTGGTCTGAAAAACTCTGCAGCTTTCAGGTTTGTCATTGCTCATATAAAAGTCAAATATATTTTATTTGAATGCAGTTCCCCCAACTTCTATAAGTAGAAACAGGAGCTAAGGTTTGTTTTTATGGTCTATGCACTTGTGTTGCTCCTTTATTGCAATGTCTGACTGTCTGACAGTCATCTTTGTGTTTCAGCAGGAATGCATCGATCAGCACATCTCTTTTTGAGTCACACCTTTCTTATGCGATATGGTTGACTTTTGTAAACTGGAGCCAGTTAAGATGTGGGCCATTGTCTCAGTAGTATCTGTAGTATCAACTAGAAGTGGGGACAGTTTTAGACATTCAGAAAACACATCTCCACCATCCCAACCATAAATTATGCCAGAATTATATTCATAGGTGTAGATTTCAGGGACTAGGCGGGGGACACTGAAGTCCTTCTAGGAGCAATTCTAGCAACTTTGCAGTAATCTTGAAATGCCTCCAGGGACTTATTTGGGCAGTCATGAAACATTATCTAAATTAACTATAATTTCAGTGTTCACCGGGACATACAAATTACTTGAATAGAATCACCGGTTAAATCTGATAAAGTGCTCTTGAAAAGTTTACAGACTTTGAACCAATTAAGGCACTTATACTGCCATCTTTCCTGTTGCAGAGCAGAATTTCAGCTCAGGATTCTTTCAGTGCCATGTCTCTCTGTTATAGTGTCTCCCCACACATCACTATTCATATGCATTTGTTCGGTATTACTATGTTACTTAGCGAGGAATGTCTGTGACAGTGGCAGGTCCTCCTTCTGTCTCAAAATAGGAATTATGAGCTCATACAACTGCTGAATCTTTTGTGGTAAATGCAGTTATCACTGCCACTCTCAGATTCACACACAGGTTTGTGGTCTGACTCAGCAGATGCACCGCCTCTCATCTGGCTGCATGCGCAGGCAAGCTGCTTGATAAGCACGGAGGAGCAGGAGGGGAATGGTGAAGACTGCCCGGTATTACAAACCAATTAAGCTGAGCCAAGTTTTTTTTTAGTTTACATGTGTTGTTGCAAGTTTGCAAGATGATGTTGCTTGTCTTTGTTTTCAGTTATCCTTAAAACTTTCTGTGCAGCACATCAGTTCCATGCTTTGTATTGTAACTATGTTAAACTCCATTGTCCCTATTAAATAAAAAATATATTAATAAAATCCAGAGGTTGATCAGTTAAAATAGGCTGGATGCATCAACACATGCGCAGTTAAGCAGGTTATTGCTAATATAAAAAAGCCAAAAGAGTAAAATGATTTTATGTATGTTTAACTGTGATTCTATATTTGTTTAAAAAGAAGTTGAGAATAATTATTTGAAAGCGACACAAAATGACATAGTTTCTCCAGTATATGTTTGCTTGACATAATCAAGGACATTTCCGCCATAAAACGGGGCAGAAAATATGTTAACAGGCGCATTAAAAAAAACCACTAAAATGCAGGAAATGGAAGCGCTCATAATTTCATAGGGGAGGCTCTACAAAACCCCCAATTCCTTTCTGTTTCCCGAGTGGAACCTACGCCCATGACTTCTTAAATAAACAGAGGGATGGGAGATTAGTTTTGCGTACTCAAAAATAAGATTGTCGACTAAAGAAACAAAGAAAAACAGAGTTTCGTTTAGGTTTAATGGTTGTTGCGGTTTTTATCGCGAGATCACATCGGGTCTCAAAGAAAACGAATTGTTATCGCGAGACTTCAGTGTTGCTCCCCTTCGTGATTCACGTACACGTTTACGTCTCATTTTCGGCATAGTTTCGTAGAGTGTGGGAGGTGTTGCGTGCCTCTTTGTGCGTAGCTCAAGCAAAAGTAGTGAGGGGAATGTCGGCTTGTGAATGATCGGTGTTTGAGGCGGCAGGGAGCGTCAACGTTATGGGTGAGAACGCTACAGGCAGCTAATGTCACGGATTATTCAGAAAATTTTGTTGTAAACTGTAACTGTGATAATTTCAGTTAAGGAAATTCACAATCTAAACAATTTAGGTTCAATCGGTTTAGCTTGTGCAGTTGTCTGAGCAACCAACGCCCAGTCGTCCGCCTCCAGTAGGATTGGAGCTAGCTAGTTGTTAGCTTCGGTTCGCTAGCAGGCTGCATAACCTAGCGGGAGTGTCATTTCCTGTCTTAAGCTCTTCAGCAAAGTCTCCAGTTAAACGTTTCTGTGTGTTTTATGGGCTAACGCGTTAACCTCGCGTCACCCTTTATATAAAGCTTGTCTATAAATGTTAATAATTTTTCTAGCGAGCTAAGTTGGTGTCGTATTTCAAATTTAGAAAGCTCATGTTAATGCTAAGTTGCATGCTTTCAACCTCAAGAAGCGTTATTGCTTTGAGCTGTTGCGGGTTTCGGTTTAACCTTTTTTTTAAATAAAAAAATGTGATAACATTGAATTGTACAGCATTATGCAAAATAGAGTGAGTGTTGTTGGCGCAGTCGTGAATCCTTTTAAAAATGCTCTTTTAGCCAGCGGTGGGTGCTGCATTAGTGTGTGATCAATAATTTGATCAAACTCCCATGATTGGAGTATCTGGGTTAGGCAGTCAAAGCCAACTCCGGGGGATGTGTCAGGTTCGGAGGGGGAGGAGGGCAAGGCTGCCATCTAATCTGGATTAAAGTGGATCTAGTACCTCAGAGTTCATGTTTTGACTTTTAAGTTCATTAGCGCCAGAGTGTGGCCTCTAAGTCAGAATACTGTACCTGCTTTTCCCCCTTCTCGCTGTCAAAATGAAACGCCAGATTTGGTGTTCTGCAGAGAAAAGCTTTCTAAAATCTGCACAAGCAAACTGTAGCTTTCACCTGCTACCACTTCCTTTAGCAGACCTATCACAGATACCGGAAAAGAAACACGCTGCTGTAATTTTAAAATGTCAGTTGTCACATTTTTTTAAGGTAAAAATGTTTGGTTACCTGTGTGCAGAACCTAATTTATGGTATTTCCTAAACTGAGGCAGCACGATACAGCTAAAATTAAACTGCATATCCTGTAGGCAAATCACCACATTAAGTCTTGGTATCACACAGAAGACACGTGGGCTGCTGTTGGTGGGCAGGAGGTGCTCTGGTGTAAGAAGCAGAAATTCTGTCTTAGCCACAGGCAAAAAGAAAAATCTGCAGCAGTGGATGCACCTTGCTTTATGGTACTACTGACATTAAAGGAGCAACTGGCATGCATTGCTCAGATCATGAATTATTTTGCCTGCAGGCTTCACACCTAGAGAGAAAATGATTCTGGAGAAGGGCAGATGGTTTGTCAGGTGGCCTGAGATTGATTTTTTTTTTGTTTGTTTGTTTGTTTCTGTGTGTGTGTGTGTGTCTGTGCTCGGCCCTCTTTTTTTCTGACCCTGGAAATGGTGGCTGTTCCTGCACACACTGGGGCTGCATTACATCGATCAACACCAAACAGCTGTAAGTACAGATATGACGTTTCATGCCTGAAATGTAACTGATCAGCAGTTTTTCAACCATTTTGTGCAGATAAGCATCTCGGAATGTTTTTTTTAAATTATAACTGTGAAACCAAAGACAAGTGACTGAACAAGACAGCACATTCACAGAATAACACCTGTATAAAGTAGTGCTGTTTTATGCTATTTTCGGGGTTTATCAAGGATCTTTATATAGGTTTATTGTAAGTCTTTTTGTTGGGAATATATGGGATTAAAAAGATTTTAATATCATCATGAAGATAAGATAAGTACAACAAAAAGTCTTCTGTAAAGTTCTATTAACAAAGCTGAAATATTTGGCTATTGATTCATGCTACCTGTTATACTTTTAGGCTAGATTTTTAACCAAGTCATCATCTGGATCGAGAGCTGCTTTGAAATAAACTCCCTTTGGACCTATTCTTCCAAACTTTGTTGCACAAACTATTCTGCCTCCAGGTGGAAACACCTGTTAGCCTCCAACAGTGACAGAGGACCTGGTCCTCTGTCACTGTGTGAAACTTCATCACCAGCGTGATCAGAAATGAAGCAAAACAAGTCTTCCTTTTTTTTCTTTTTTTTTTAACTGAAAAACCTTCAAACAGCAGACACAGCTCCACTCTTGGAACAGCTCTGCTCTCCTTTCTTTATCCTCCATCTGTCTTTATTGCTCCACTCAGCAGTGGAGCTCCTCCCAGCTGCTACCTGGCTTGCTAACACTACCCAGCATGCCATTCAGCAGTGCAATTTTATAAATATGCAGTTTTTAGTTTTAGAAATATTTTTTGTTTCAGAGATCATTGTGTGCCATGATATTTGTCTTGTTGAACAGAGTTAGAGTAGTAATTGGTAATTGTTGATTTATATAATGCATATAATTCAAGTGATAAGGCTGCGCAGTTAATACATTTCCTTGCTGAACACACTCATTAACTAGTGGCTGACAGTGTAATACATTTAAACCACTTTGAAAGCCCCTGCGGGTGTGTTGTCTGTTCACCAGCATGAAGGTATTTGAAACATTCATATCGCATGAAATCACGACCGATAAAACGTCACCAGTGTGTAGATGTGCACGGCTCCTTTCTAGGATTTGTCATGCATAATGTGGTTTAAATTTATAACACATCTTGAATATTGTGGCTTTCCAATATTTTCAGTTAAAAACTAAACCAGCTGCAAAATAAAGATGTGAGAATATTTTTTCTTTATTTTTTTTTATCTAGCACAGGTTTTTAAAAGCAGTCTATTTCAGTTGAGGCAACATGGGAAGAGGTTGATTAAAATTGTAATCTTCTTTTTTTTTTTTTTTTTTTTTTTTTTTTTTTTTTAAACTTTCTTACAGCAACAGAAGAACCTGGAAGGATATGTTGGCTTTGCAAGCCTCCCCAACCAAGTGTACAGGAAGTCTGTCAAGAGGGGCTTTGAGTTCACCCTGATGGTCGTGGGTAAGAACACATGCTGCTCGGCGCTCAAGTTTTCCCTTGTTTTGTGTGAATCATTTCATTGTATTCCTTGTGGTTGGCATTTTAAAGTCTTTGACTGTGTGGTTTGTTTTAGAGAGCGAGCGAGATGTGTGCGCGTGTGTGCGTGCATGTGTGTGTACACAGCCATGTTTATACACAAGGGACAGACC
Source organism: Cichlasoma orientale (assembly GCA_034780415.1). Taxonomy (NCBI): domain Eukaryota; kingdom Metazoa; phylum Chordata; class Actinopteri; order Cichliformes; family Cichlidae; genus Cichlasoma; species Cichlasoma orientale. Next base: position 6,454 of record JAVDPK010052879.1, read on the forward strand.
CCCAGCTTTGTAGTGTTAATTGCTGAGTCAAAGAAGGGGTGTGGATTGCATTGCTGTTTGAATGAATCTTAATGTCAGGTCCTTGACAGTGTCTCCCAGCAAACAAGCATTTGGGTTGGATTTATCTCAAAGTGCACTCAGCGAATCAGAAATGCAGACATTCTTTTACAGCGCTCGGATGTGGTGGTTGACACTGTGCCAAGATCCTCCTTGGCTGATCAGGCCGTATTTGGAGGGACAGTGTATCCTAGGGTCAAAACCATTTCCTGTGGTGGGACCGAGAGAATTCATACCCAGCATGCATCTAAGAATGTGATGTCTCGATGTGTTACCAGCACAGTTTTCTTTACAGGCTTCACTTAGTGCTGCTAATAAATATCCAAACATGTTAGTGAGCAGTTTTTTTTTTTTTAATCCTTATTATTCGATAATTGAAGTCGAGGATCACTTTTGCTCCCCCCTCTCCTCTGTTGCTGTTGGATAGTGACCAAGTAGGCCTCTGGGGCCTGTGAATGCTTTCGTCTGTTTGTAACAAATATGTTCATTTTGGGGATAATTGCTGAAAGGATTAAACAAATGGCTTTGCAACAAGGAAAGAAGAGGAGGTCCTCTGGGCTTTCTGGTACTTAAATGGCTGCTATTGTTTTTATGGTATCACCCGCTTGCATGGACACACTCGCACTCAGCTTTTCTTGGCTCAGATTAGCTGCGAGCCCACATGTCCCTGCAGTGCTGCTCACATACAACACAATGCGTCACCAGCGTGGTATGATAGAGGAGTGGAGGATAAAAGATAAAGGAAAGGAAGGGAAGAGATTGAGATGCCATCACTACCAGTGGCTGGCTGGCAGGCTGGTAGATCTCTGCATGCCTCATAAAAACACATGACGCAACAACCTGTTCAGCAGCTCATTTCACAGGCTTGTCAGCATTCATATCGCAGTATATTTAACAAGCTTCTTGTGCATTGTTGCGTGCTGTGCAACAAACAAATGACACTGTACAAGTTCCACACGTTATACTTTGATTGTAGCTCTGGCATAAATGATGGCTCGTTAAATATTGACTTGTGGCTATCAGCCAAGGCAGGCAGTGCCAGTGGTCATTTCCACTAATGATTCTTTTCATTGGGAGCTTGGACACTGGACACACAATGGCAAACGGAGCTTGAGAAGTCTCCCAGACTGCACAGCCAGTCAGCTGCACATAACAAGAGCCATTGTCCGTGTTGTTTTCTTAGCCTTTTAACTGTTAACCCAAATGGATCAGTGTCTTGGGCAAATGTCAGTTGCATCCCCGGATAGACACATGGCCTTTTCTTGTGTGGTGGATGCCAAAAGTAGACTTTGAATGGATGTATTACAAGGGGCTTAAAACATTTTATTCTCAGTAATGCTGTGCCTTACACTGTCTTTACGTTTTTACAGGTGAGTCTGGACTGGGCAAGTCCACGCTGATCAACTCGCTGTTCCTAACAGACCTGTATTCTGCAGAGTATCCTGGACCGTCACACAGAATCAAAAAGACTGTGCAGGTACACATTGGCAAAATATACCTGTTGGTTAAAATGAGTTAAACATACCTGAAGTTTAGCGTGTGGTGGGAAATATCATAATACCTGTAATAAATAAGGTTTTATTATATAGGGTAGAAAAGATTTTCCATATCTGTCCTTGGACCTGAAACAGATGTTCGAGAAAATGATTTGCTTGATGATTTATTTTCTTTCTTTCTTTTCTTTTTTTTTTCTTTTTTTTTTTTTTAAAGTATCACGGTTACCATCAGTACCTCCAGACAGGTGCTGAGGACAGATAACAGTGAGATAAACATTTGAAATTTTAAACCACTAGTAAAAACCAATCCCACAGACAGTTTTAGCCTGCAAGGATTGTTCACTTTGCTTGTGTGTTATAACACAGTTAATTTATCATATTTTTTTAATCTTCATTATGTCACTGTATATAGTCAGAAGCAGTAAACAGCTGTTCATAAACTCAAAACAAATGAATAATAAATACATATATTTCTTCTGCTTTGCAAACTACATATTCATTGTATATGACAAAGTAATCAATTACAGGCAACATTAGCGTCACTGTTTGGGCACTTATTTAGAGAGATGCATGACAACACGTTTCAATTACCTGAAGTGCCACTGCAGTAAAAACAATTGTTCAAATTTGTTTACAAACAGCAGCGTACACGTAATGTCACTGTTTGTTTTGAGATCAGCTGCTACACATAATGTAAATAATTTGTAAGGATGTGAGTGTTATAAAAGGAATTCCCAAAAGCTATATAGATGTTGATAATCCTGGTACCCTGGGCAGTTGGTACAGTAAGTTTCATCAAGATTGAGTAAGGCATCAAGGAGACAGACATACGCTCCAGTCATTAAAGTAATGTGATAGATGTGGTCCTGCTGAAGAATCACTCACATTTATTCTGCCATTATTCAGTACCAGCTTTTTATGTTTTCTAACCAATGTGTTATATTGAAATGCCAGAGTAAAAAGCAGACTTGATAACCTATACCTTGCTCACTGTATGTCACTCAGATTGATCCCTGTTTATCATAATGAAATAAATCTGAATATTGGAAGGGGGGGGGTGTTATGGGGAGTTGAAAAGGTTTTGTTATTTTTATATATTTCTCTGTTTCTCAAATCATTTTCACAATAGCTTGAGCAAGTGTGAATGTCAGCTGATCATATGCCTTTATACTCATCTTCCTTGATTACAAAACATTGTCCTGGATCTTAAAAGCCTGAAAGTGCCGTCCTTGGACTGTCTGGCTCGTGACTCACAGCATTGCGATCTTCAGTTGCTTCATAGCTTTTCTGGTTTTTCAGCATAGTTATCAATAGCACAATATGAGAACACATGTTGCTGCATGTTGCTTGTTGTCAGATATTTTCTGTATGAGTTATGAAATCTTGGATGCAAGTGATGATCATTTTACACCTCTTCTCCCATATTGTGTTTTCATTTCCATTACTAACATAACAGGTTTGGTTTCAAAGGTGCAGTTTGTGGCAGAGGTAAAACTCAGCATTCCTGTCATTCTTTCTTCTGTGTCAGGTGGAGCAGTCCAAAGTTTTAATAAAGGAAGGCGGCGTCCAGCTGCTGCTCACTATAGTTGACACCCCAGGGTTCGGAGATGCTGTCGACAACAGCAACTGGTAAGGATTGCCACCGCCGTCATTTGTAATCCTTAAAATGTCAAAGCTACTCTCTGACATGTCTAATTCAGCAGATGGGTGCGGCAGTTCAGCACATGACTGTAACAAACTTTCACAAGTGGATACAAGTGCCAAAATTTGTGTCTCTCTCTGACCCCATTAGTCTGAAAAATCCCATTAGCCGTGTGAATCTTTCAAAAAAACAATCTCACCTATTTTACCGCAGAATTTCAACCACTCGTTCAATTTTGGAGATTTTAGACTTGATTTTATATTTTTGGAGTATGGAGAAGTGAAGTATACAACGTAAAAACTTCTTCACTTCACTTCTTCACTAAGCTTCGACCTGTATTTAATGTAAAACACCAAATAATTGCAATGGCACATTTATTATGACAGTGTACGAGCGCTTAAGACTTCAGTGTTTTTTATAGACACACAGTTGCTAGGTATGATCCTTTAGCTTCGTCACACACAGAATGGTGGTCAAATTTAATGAATCTCATACGTGTCCAAATAGGACAGGATGTGATTTATGCTGGTCCGCTGACAGTTGAAGCTTTACAGTGCTGTGTGAGGTGAGGTGTTATCCTTTTGTCATCTCTGATGCACACAAAACGGGTTTTAGACAATTAACATTCATCTGGTGCCAATTAAGTGTGAGGCGGTTGTACTAACTACTGAACCAGCTATCTAATTATTATATTGGCTTACTCATGTAACTGAATTAATGAACCACAATTTAGATTCACAGATACACCGGTGATGTCACCAGTGCCTAATTGGACAAGTTGGCAGTTGTTCCACTGTCCTTTCGAATTGTAGACTCTGAACTCCTGAGCCAGCTTAAAGAGCCAGCTTCTCGGAGCCGTAGGTGAGAGCTGGTTAAGCAGTGAGCAGTCCCAGAAGTCCATCCATGAGATGTGGCTGAAGTAAATGTTCTGCCTCTACTTTTACAGCCATCATTTTGAAAATTAATGATCATGGTACAAAAATGCTTCTTGGCAATTTCAGACTCCCAAAGTCCACTTTTACTTGGGCAAACCTGTATAATTTGACACTAAAATTATTCAAAAAGGACAAATCTAATTGACCTATTAAAAAAAAAATTATCAAAGGAATAATCATAAAATCGTATATGTGGCAGTTTTGACACTTGCATCCACTAGTGAAAGATTCCCCTGTTCGGTTATGTCTGGGTCTTTGTTTCTTAACTGAAGCTGTAAATCGTTTTATGCAGCTGGCAGCCAATCATTGACCACATAGACAGCAAGTTTGAAGACTACCTGAACTCAGAATCACGGGTGAACAGACGACAGATGCCCGACAGCCGAATCCACTGCTGCCTGTACTTCATTGCCCCTTCAGGACATGGGTGAGTCCGGGAGACACATTCAGTTAATAGCAACTCTCTTATACAGAACCTCCTTTACCACTACACTACTACAGGCAGATCCAGCGAGTCTTAAACTGTCACTTCACTGTTGGGTTTGAAGTTGGGGGATGAAAAGCATTGGACTGGAGAAAGGAAAAGGTGGTAAGGGGAAGGGTGAACAGTGAGAGGAAATAGTGTAAAGAGGGAAATGAAGGGTCAGTAGTGCCTCAAAGGTCAGAGAAGCGGGTTTGTGACGGGAAGAAAAGGCTGCTGGTTGAGATCATTGTGCAGTCTGGAAAATACGGTGAAGGGTCGGCAGTTAAGCGTTTCCTCCCTGAGCATTTTCAGTTAAAATGGCTTTCAGGGAGGTGCTGGATGTCCCTGCTGCTTCTGAAACCCGCAGCATTGAGCTGTAGTCATGCTGGGCTGCTTGAATTTCTGCAGTAAATTCATATCTTGACATTCTTTTTCTCCAGCAGCTACTTCCTCCCCAGCCGTTGCTGTAAGTGATAATGTGAGACTGAGTCAGCTTGACTTGCAAAATAAGGGTTAAAAATGAAGGCCTGTCAGAAGGAGAAAAAGTGTGTGTGTGTGTGTGGGGGGAAGGGGGTGCAAGCAATTCCGAGACTTTGGCCAAATGCCCAGCAGATGATACTGATCACAAAAAGATGACTGTGTGGAATTTTAATTGCAATGTTTATTATTCATAAGCTACCAGGTCTTCTATAGCAGGCTGGCGTGCTCATATGGCCTTTTTAGTGTACGTGTCTTGGGTGATGCACTTTGGTTAAAGATCAGAAAGTGTGAGAGTGATGAACGTGAGAAACGTCAGTGGTTATTTCCTGCCCTGGAAACAAAAAACACAAGAAAAACTTAACATCTAATTTAAATGCATGAATGGGTTTTATTCCTTTTAAAATGAAAGCTTAACTTCTGTCACACCCTTTGACCTTTTAAAATGGACAAAATGCTATTTGTTGTTTTTGTTTCTTGTCGTGTTGTGTCTGCTGTGTGGCTGTGCACAGTTTGTGAATATGCAGATATCTCTGCTTGCTTACATGCCTTTCATGCCTTTCAATCTGCTAATTGCGACTTACTGTAAGCAGTGAACGAGGCTCCGTCTTGTTGTCTGTTTTCTGAGACATTGTGTTTGTACAAGCCTGCGCTCTGTACTCACACAAGCTTTGCTTTTATCCTTGAGGATGGGCAGCATATGCTCTGGCATAAACACAACTGCACACTCACAGAGCACCCCCCTCACAAAACCAGCTGACTGCTCTCACACAGCCACACAATGACCTCCAACACTGTGATACGCTCTGGCTATCACAACCCCCGCAGCTGAACTCTGGTTTTCCTTCAGGGTATGAGGGGGGGTAACTCGAAGGTGAGGTTATCTGCAGGTCTAGAAAGGCACTGAATTCATTTCAAGACTTCAAAGTATTGAAAGGTCACATGCATAGAGGCATAATATAAAGTACAAGGAAGACCTAAGCGGTTGTGGATTTTGCTGCAGGATGCTATTGAATTTTTTTTCTTTTTTTGTGCAGCTATCAGATTTATTGCAGGTAGTGTTAGTGCAGAAAGCACCAGCTGTTACAGAATAAAATGTATTACTAAATAGAAACAAACAAGCACAGCAAATGTCAGGACATTAAAGAGACTCACTATAAAGAACCATCAAGTGTAAAGTGTTGTGGACAATATAGGGTTGAAATTAATAATATGAGTCTCTGCTGTGTATAGTTGGTGTGAAAGATTTCCTGTCATTGTGGCAGTGAAGCAGAATCAGTTTAACAAAGTGCAGCCCTGCCGTCCAGTAATGTGTGCTGAGTGATGGATAGCAGTTTGTGTAGTGGTAAAATTTCCATCCTTCAATTTTTCTGACACTTTTGGATCCAGATTACATTAATGTCTGGATTATATATAATAATAAATGTAGTTCATATCATCGATGTTGATTATTTTATGTCATGCCTTCATACTTTTTGCTCATCCAGTCTGCATGTGTTTTGTGGGCATCCTGTGGGGGGTGCTGCGGGAGTATGGGGTGTCTGGCCTGTTGTTATGGGCTATTCAGCTTTTTGCGGATGATGCGGTTGGCTTCATCAGGTGGTGGCCTCCAGCTCGCACTGGAATGGTTCGCAGCCGAGTGTGAAGCGGCAGGTATGAGAACTGGCACCTCAAAGTCTGATACCATGGTCCTTAGCTGGAAAAGGGTGAGGGACTGGGTGCCGCCCCAAGTGGAGGAGTTTCAGTATCTCAGGTTCTCGTTCATGAGGGAGCGGAGATGGGAGCGGGGGATTGACAGATGGATTTGGGGCTGCGGCTGCAGTGATGCGGACGCTGCACCGGTCTGTCGTGGTGAAGAAAGAGCTGAGCGTGAAAGCAAAGCTGTTTGTTTACTGGTCAATCTGCGTCCCCACCCTCACCTATGGTCACGGGCTTTGGGTAGTGACCGAAAGAACGAGATCGCAGATACGATCAGAATACGGCAGAAATGAGCTTCCTTTCCCATAGAAATGACTAGGATGCCTCCTGGGCACCACTTGGGTGAGGTGTTCCGGGCATGTCCAAGGGCACACTGGAGAGATTATATCTCTCGGCTGGCCCAGGAACGCCTCTGTGTTCCCCCTGATAAGCTGGAGGAGGTGGCTGGTGAGCGAGAGGTCTGGGCTTCTTTGCTTAGGCTGCTGCGATCCAGCCCCGGCTAAGTGGAAGAAATTGGATGGATGAATGGAGCTTCACATACTTGGAAGTATATTCATCATTTTTAAGTCCTTTTTCTTCATCATTAACAGCACAGTGGTGGAGCGGTTAGCACTGACACATCATAGCAGGAGCTGGGGCCTTTCTGTGTGGTGCCTGCCTGTTCTCCCTATGATGGGTGTGCAGGTACTCCAACTTCTGCCAGAAATCCAAAGACATGCATGTTGGGTTAACTGGTGATTCGAAACTGGCCATAGATCTGAGCTGGATCGGTTGCTTGAAGTGTGTTGAATAAAGTGCTTTATAAATGTTTGGTTACAAATGTAACTTGTAGTCTAAAAAAAATCTTTGACTTGTCAGTAAGACTAGAAAAATCACTGTATGAGTACAATCACATTACATTATTAACATGGAACAGAATGTTTTGGTCATCTGTTTTTCTGTTGTAGGGAAACACTGACATATTGGCTAAATATTGTTATTGACTGATATTTGCCTTTGTTGACATTTGTTTTGTCTGGTTGGCTCTTTGCTTTGTCAGGCCGATTTTGTGCAGGCTAAATGCTTGTTTTTAAGATAAAAATTTGTCTCTCTGGGAAATAAATAACAGCTAAACAAAAGAAAAAAGAGAACTGAAAATAATATTGGCGTCAGCCAAATTGTCCCACAATTGCACAAACAGTGGATCCTGAGTAGGAATGTAAGATTACTGGAGCCTATCCCAGCTGACATAGGGCGCAAGGCAGGGTACACCCTGTACAGGACGCTGCAGGGCTAACACAGAGAGACAGACAACCACACACTCACACCTATGGGCAATTTAGTGTGGCCAATTAACCTAACCCCAGTAAGTGCATGTCTTTGGACCGTGGGAGGAAACCGGAGTACCCGGGGAAAACCCACGCAGACACGGGGAGAGCATGCAAACTCCACACAGAGAGAGCGAGAGGCCCGGGCCAAGGTGGAATTGAACCCAGGCCTTCCAGATGGTATTCTAACTGTGAGGCAGTAGTGCTAACCACCACCGTGCTGCCCAATAAATAAACATAAATGTAATGTGGACTAAACCTGCCACGAGCTGGCAGGAAGTAAATTTGGACTTTTTTTGGAAAGATAAAAGTGAAGGAAAAGGATGCACTGAAGGGAAAATGAGAAAATATGGCAAAACAGAATGTGACGCTGTAGTCATTTTATCTCAATCTTGCCTTTTTTTCCTTTCCGTCGCTCTGTAATAAAATATTTAACCATATTTGTACACGACAGTCTGTGAAATATGTCTGTTTGTGCTCAGCATAATTTTCTTCTCAGTAAAGAGGGAAATCTGGGACATGTTTAGCTTAGCCAGACTGGTGTTAAATCACATAGAGGTTGTTGATAGATTGACATTCCTGTGGTTATTTTGTGTAGAGTCAAAGTTGGGAAAACTCCAAACCTTCTGTTTTCTGTAATTCTACACTTACATTTCTGTGATTTTTGTATGACTCACTCAGCATTTAGCAGCAAACGGTCTGCTTTGTTTGGTATATCATAAAAGTCCAGCGTACCCACGTGTTTGCAAGCGTGCAAGCTTCCTTTATGAAACAGAGTCAATGAAGTAGCTTTTTATTGCTGCATGGTATCACAGAGCCACTGTGTTGAATTGTAGCCTGCATGACTGCATGATATCAATCTTATCTAAAAGCATCAGACTTTACTTCAGGGCACTTTAACCTCAAAGACTCAATAAAAGATTAGATTATATTTTATAATAAAATGCAAAGTGAAAATCTCAAGCATAACCCAATAATTCCCTGATGTTAAGTGTTATTTGTCCAACGCATAAACAGCCAAGAATAGCAATGCTTTCCCATGACTGAGAGGTCATATTCCTAGACATTACAAACATCCATGAGGTGTAAAAGAGTTCTATATTTGGCTTAGCTCAACTTATCTTGTCTACAGAAGAGCCAACCAAGAAGCACCATCAAAACCCTCTAAATATCCCAGTCACCTCTGTATAGAGAGAGGAGTCAACACCACAGCAGTTTGGTTATTTATTTTATGCTTTAATGTGCCACAGTGCGTCAGTGGGTCTGTACCATCTGACCTGATTTCGATGACATGTAAAGCTGTATTTTTATCTGTGCAGACTGAAGCCCCTGGACATTGAGTTCATGAAACGGTTGCATGAGAAAGTCAATGTCATCCCCCTGATCGCCAAAGCAGACACTCTCACCCCTGAGGAATGCCAACAGTTCAAGAAGCAGGTCAGTGGTTTCCACAGCTGCAAACTCCTGCAGAAAAACGATCTCAGAGCCCCCACCCACCCACCCACTTTTTTTTTTTTAACTCTTATGGTTGTTGGTATGACTGTGACGCTGAATCAAAATCGAGTACAAACGCCATGTTTGGTGTTACATCTTTCTGTAAATGCAAAAAAGAAGTGGCATTGCAAAGAGCTAAATTTAGCCCTGTGCTGTTATTTAATGTGCTATTCTTGGTGGTAATGATACCACCCGACATGTCCACCAAGTACAGCACATTATGATTAGCCAGCCATTAAATTTATTTTGTGTTTTGAAATAATAATTTGGTCAAACATTTTTGTGTAGCACCTTTGAAAAACCAGGCTGAAGAGTGAGCTTAAGTTTACTTCCAAAGATTTCGGCACTTCCAGCTGCTCTGGAATCAAATTAAAGTCACTTGATTAAAAAGAGAGAGAAAAGAATCGACTACATGTGCTTTTTGTCCAGAGTCTGTGTCATACTGTGACACAGCACAGCAGATAAGACCAGAGTGCCTCCCAGATTTAACTCTTCTGTTAACCGTAAACTCAACCTTTGTGGCACACATGTAGCTGGAGTCAAAAACAGCTCAACACTCACTTGGTTGAAAAACCACAAAATGTGACAATTGCTAATATAATCGCTCCTCTGAACAGACACATTACAAATGCCGGCCTGATGTTGTACTTGCTGTTTGACCATTTTCTAGTCTGTCAGAGTGGCTCAAAGGTCTTCCTTCCTCCCCATAGATCATGCGGGAAATCCAAGAGCACAAAATAAAGATTTACGAGTTTCCTGAGACAGATGATGAAGAAGAGAACAGACTGGTGAAGAAGATAAAGGTATGTTGAGTCAATACTCTGTTGTAACCCCAGCTTCATGTACTTCTAGTATTTATCCAAAATATATGTTTGGTTTTTTTGCTAGGACAAGTTGCCACTGGCTGTAGTAGGAAGCAACACCATCATTGAGGTGAACGGTAAAAGGGTCAGAGGGAGGCAGTACCCCTGGGGGGTTGCAGAAGGTAAGAGGCAGAGGAAGTAATAAATGCATCTAAGCAAATGAAAGGAGTTCTTAGAAACGTGTGTGCCCATGTTGCTCTGCATGGTTTATTAGATTAGACCATAGCTGTTACTTGAGTCTGTGGTGCAAACAGGTTATATAATATTCTATCCTGGTAACTGACTAACGTCTTACTTTCCCTTACAGTTGAAAACAGCGACCACTGCGACTTCACCATCCTCAGGGACATGCTCATCAGGTACTCAAGAATGCAAAGACAGCAGAAAACCTGCATCATTTCAGTGGTTTCAGACGAGTACAATACACGTTTTCTCATAATGTAACATCAGTGTTTACTTCATCACCCGCTAGTGCAGTGGTTTTATTTTTTTCTGACCAATGAAGACACTCTGCAGTTCTCCCGGTCTTATTTTGAAAGTTCAGTTGCTGGCCTGTCCCGTCTCATGTTTCCCCTGCGAAGCACGCTGATGAAATATCAGTTTCACTCAGCTGCTTCCCCAGAAAGGATCTGGTCCTGCAGTAGGACCAGAGCACTTTAACTCTAACTGGAGTTAAAATAGTTCAATATAACATTTTTTTTCTCCATTGCTTTTATTTTCATTTATTTATTTTTAAATATTATAAGTGTTATTCGTTGGAGAAAATATTTAAAAAGTTCAGAGCAGGTGACGGTACATATAGAGATCTCAGTCTCACTGAACACATGCCTCTTCAGCCTGTCTGACCACAGTGACAAAGAGTGAAACTAAAGACATTTCCTGTGGATTTAGTTTTATAAGCACATATAATTTAAGTTGGTTTTTACAATTTTCAAAGCTCTATTTGTTATTTAATTTAACATTTAAGGTTTAGTTAACTATAAGAATGCTGATTCCAGTCCACCAGCTTGGACTGCAGCTGATGTCTGTAGTCCTCGTCCTGCTCTGAACCAACAGAACCTGCAGCAAATGGAGAACCGAGTAATGTGATGAGCTCACCGAGGCTACACCAAGGACTGCAGTGACCAGCTGCAGTCCATGTCCTCAGCTGATTATATTGCACCTGTTTTTGTCACAAAGTGTTTTGCAGAGAAAAAGTTATTTAATTGTGCATGCACATCCAATAAAAGCAAATACAACCGTCACCTATAAAATTAAAAATGTAGATGAAACGACAGCATTACTCCGAGAGCATTTTAAACATATATTCTCCTTCATCCACCCCAGAACTCACATGCAGGACCTGAAGGACGTGACAAACAACGTCCATTATGAAAACTACCGCAGCAGGAAGCTGGCCGCTGTCACCTACAATGGAGTGGACAACAACAAGACTAAAGGACAACTGTCCACCAAGTAAGTCCTGGACAAAGAACACAAGACACAGAGTTGTTACTGTCTCAGTAACAACTCTGTGAAGCTAAGTTTGAAATCTAGAAAGAGGTTTCAAACAGGTTAGATCTGCACGATCAGCACGCACAATGTAGCATGGTATTTGATTAAATTAATAGAATCAGTGTTGATTGTGCAGATGCTGATGTTGCAGGACATGTAGTGGTTAATATGTTTGAACCCATTTCATATATAATTTCTGAAATGGAAGGTATTTTAGACTTTACATAAACTTCATCTTTCAAATTTGCATGTGTTTAACTGAGTGGAATACATTTCTAAAAGCAGTGGGATGAACATTTGGCACATAGGAAACTGCAGATGGCTGTGTTATCACATTATGTAATCATATTCTTATTTTATTGAAGTATTCTGGTTCCAGGCAACAGGAAAAGACAAAGCTGGAGGATGATTTCTTTCGCTCAACATTGAATCCTGTGATTGTGATTTGTGAAAAACACTGAAGGATTTTTTTTATTGTGGCTTCTCACTCTACTAATTTGCCACCGGTTTCAAGCTTGAATTTAAAACACAATAATGATTAATTCTCATTAATACAGAAATAAGCAAATGGCTAACCCACTCAGCTCCACACTGCTGATGCTAACACACAGCTAAACATTTGAGTGACTCTGTTTGACACGCAGCTCACAAAGCTGACATTGTTAATTTTTTCACACTTTTTTTTTTCCATTTTGCAGTGCAAAAGTAGCTTCAGTCTCAGACTAATGAGTGTCGTTTTATTTTAGTGCATGATCTCATCATTGCATGCTGTGTGTGTGTCTGTGTGTCTGTGTATGGTTGGTTGGTTGTGTTTTTGTTTTGTTTTTTAGACTTGACACAGTTGAAGGAATGTAAGTGGTCATTTTTTTTCACTTATTTTTCAGACCTTTAACATCTTCACTTCTCTCTATCCTCCCTCTCTTCTCCCCTTTGGCTCCTCATTGGCTTGAGTCTGCTCCCGTTGACTTTTCCCTCTCAATAAAGGTTTCAAGAAGGAAAACTGTGGACGGCCACACCTCCTAATGACCGTAGTTTAGCAGCCAGGACTGTGACGCTTTCATTTTTTCCAGTCGACAGTCTTTCCACTTTTATAGTGCTGCCTCCACCTGCTGCTGCTTTTAGTCCTGCTTGGTTTAACAGCAGAGACCTGCACGTGAGATGTTTTAAGCGGTTACCAGAACTTTTTGTAAATACATTTTTCTTATTTCTTCAGCGAAGCCATGCTGGTGTTTGCAGGTCTTGTTTTGCGCTGCACTCTCTGACCTCTCCACTCTCCCTCGGCACCTCCAGCTTGCTTTCAGAGATCACTTACTGCATGGAGGGAGAGACAGTCCCAGCCCAGCAGTGCATATTAGTTTGAAGGTTTACGCTGACAGGCAGCTTAGTTTCATCATCCATGCCCCACCTGAAGTGGCTCTATGCCCCACAGTTTGAGAACCTCTGGCAGGGTGGATGCAGCAGCATTACGCTTCCATAAGTAATGAAAGTGGCCACACCAGATGTGAAAGCATCGTGTGAATTGTGCATGTGTGTCACAGAGATCCACTCCACTCTGCAAACATAAATCTGGACCAGTGTTTATTTTTTTACATGAGGTCTGTGTGCTTTTTTTTTTTTTTTAATTTAAAGCAGTATGCAGTACATAACTATCATCTGCTTTTTTTTTGCCAATACCAGCCAGCAGTTGCTTAGTAACTTTAGACAGTTTACGTCAGCCTGCAGATGTTTGTTGCTTGTATACCTGGCAGAGTTCCACATAAGCTGGTGAAGTGCAACAGTTTCAGTTCCTTGTTGGAAAGGTTCAGTCTGACAGCAGGTGAAGCTGTGACGTGTTCTAAATATAGTGCGCATTTGAACTGATATTGACAGACATGCGAAACAAAAATGTCTCTGCCAGCTCGTTACTCATCTCGACAGTCAGTCCGTTTTGAAAATGCAACCTTCACCCGAGCAGAGTTATAACTAAATACAGAAACTATCTCGTTTCCTGTGGGTGTTGGACTTTGTCAGGGCTGCCCTTTGTCACCGATTCTGTTCATAATTTTTATGGACAGAA
>JAVDPK010052906.1:0-20430 GCA_034780415.1 Cichlasoma orientale
TGACTATTGTTTAAATTGGTTTGATGTTCCGAAACACGTAAGTGTGACAAACATGCAAAAAAACAGGAAATGAGGAAACACTTTGTCACACCACTGTAGATCCTCCCCACACGGAGGCTGCAATGTTTTAGACTTGCAGCCCAAACCATCCGTGTTGTTGTGTGTGCGTCGAGTACGAGCGCAGCGTGCTGCACTGATTCATCAAACCTGCAGGATTGCATCTGAAAATAGCGATGACGCTTCTCACCTCTCGCCTGTGCTTCTGGATATCTGGCACTGATGCGCTGTATTCTGTATTCTGTATTCTGTGTTCTTGGTTTGATTCTTTGTCAGCTGCAGCTGCCGCTCTGGGCCTAAATGTTTGCTTAGTTCAATTTGTAGCAATAAATCATGTTAACTCATCATCTCAAGGCACTTTATGAGATAAAGACCAGAACATTATATATGGAGCACAACAAGTGGCCGTCTGCCACGATCATTACAGGTGAGGGGAAACTAAGGAAGTGGTGTAGACGTCATGGACGGAGGGGCTCGGTGCATCCTGAACCTAAACTCGGGGACCGGTCAGCGTCACCTCAACCCTGTAAACACTGCAGACTTCATCAAAAAGCAACATTTTCTGACTCACAGCTCTGCCTCCCATTCTACTTCACCACAAGTAAGCCTGCACTCACAGAGCAGAGTGCTCCTTCAGCATAATATGGCACTATAAGGTCTATAAGACATGATAGGGTGTGATCACTGAGGACTTTAAGGAGGACTTTAAATAGAGTGAATGAAGAAAATATAAGGGATATATATTCTTTGAAGCTGCTGTTATTACACTGAAGGCTTTTCAGAGCTATTAAGCGATGCAGAGGAAGGAGACGGTGTAGACGTGTGCAGCACACATGATGTTTGCAGCCTTTTAATTTCAGCCTTTTAGCATGATGACATGCTTCCGTTTCCTGTGAGCTGCTGGTGACGGCAGTTATGCTTTTCTAATATCTGATGATGATAATAATACAGTGCATTGGATAAAATTGTGACCTTAAACTATTTAACTAGGCCGCTAACTATTAGCAGCAGCAGAACTGTGGAGGAAAAGTCAGAGTTCAAATCAATCTTCTGAGCACAGTAAAAATCAAACGGCACCCGTTCAGATACCTCACCCTAAAGTACCGAATCGGTGCATGTGCTGAGACTATCACACTGCGGTCTCAGACAAGAGGAGCGATCCGGCTTTGCACAGTGACTGAAAGCATTAAAACGATGATTTAGTGCATTCTTGCCCTGCTGGATTCATTCAGATGTGACTGCACGGGGGGTAAAAGCCTAATTACAGTGACAGTGTAAGATCTGGGATAATAAGTCCTTTTACCAAAGTACAGCTTAACAAAAGCAGCTGCTAATGCATTTCGTACAAAAAAAAACAACCTCTTGGTGGGAAAGAAGAATTTCAATGTGCGGATAAAAGCGAATGCTGTGTGTACTCCAGCGTGGCCCTCCTGCGACTCCAGAATTCTGAGTAGATGTTTGTCCATGTGTGTGCTTCCTAATGCGGGGCGCTTACATCCAGCTGTTAAGAGCTTCTTTTCCTCCGACTGTAATGAAGAGGAGTCCTGATAAGGAAGATGAGGCGAGGCGAGCGAGATGGGGAACGAATGGGTTTGATCTTGAAGTGGGGAAAGGGCGTCGGGGCCCTCGGGGCTTCTCCTTCTTAAAAAGGTGCTTGTAGCCTCCAGGGAAGATGCTCGTTCTCCCCCTCTCGCTCGCTCATCTCTCACCACCCCCGCAACTCAAGATCAATTATGATTGACAAGTGCTCCGGTTCAGAACTTGTTTAAATTGCTTGATCTAGATATCAGTAAACCTCACCTCCCACCGTCCTCCCTCATTATTCCTGCATCCCATCGTTAGCCCAGCGTGGTTCCGTACCTGAAGGGACGGTGCTTCCACTGACGTCCTTGGTGCATATAGGTCCTATTTTAGCTGCAGGTGCAACAAAATAAGCAGCTCTTGTTCTCTAAGGTGCCTGATGCGGAGCTGTAAACTGATAAATTTAATCTTAAAGAACTTCTTCAGGCTTTTCATTTGTTGTTTTCAGAAACATGCCAGAGAATGGATTATCCCTGCCACCTCCTTTTAGTTGCTGTAGCAGATAACGCAACACAACATCTCAGTTATTATTCAGCCCCAAACAGCCGTCTGTGCCTGGAATTTGCCTAAGCTTTCCCAAATGAGCACAATGATGAGATCTGTGTACAGAGTAACGTGCGCGCCGTCAGGTCTAACACAACCGCTAAGCTGGATTTTCATCAAATCGCAGGCAGCGGGTTCCCCCCAGACTCAAATCGACACCAAATTAAATCACTTAATTTGAAATAAAACATCAAATCAAGCTGAGCGGCGGCGGCGGCGGCTGAGGACGATATCTGAGAGGCCTGTGACGAACACGGCCGCAGTCCTGATCCGGACTCGTTTTCAGTGACAGCTGATGGTTTTATCACTTTGACCTGGACGGGTCATCTGCTCCTCAGAGAGTAAAGATCAGCATCACGAGACGACGCGTGAGGCTGATGTTGGTACAGGACGGTTTCTGCCCTGCTGCCTCACAGCGAGAGGGTCCTGGGTTCAAGTCCCGGCGGGACGCTGCTGTGCTGAAACGTTCAGTTAATGCTGCTCATCGTGGAACCGGAGCTTCTCGCATTCATGAATTTCTTAGTCAAATAAAGGTTAAAATTAAGAAACGACATTTTCTCAGTTTTATTTATTAGAATGTGTTTGTTGAGATCAGAGCTCTAAGCCCCCCTCAGACCCCGACAGGAGAGGGCTGAGCTGCCTGTACTCTGAGGGGGAGGCCTGTTTATTGGTGGGCTAGCAGGCTCCTGACTTTGATGATCTGTGCAGCTGAGAAGATGGAACCGGTGACCCGGCCTTCCTCCCACATCCTGCCCTCTCCTGAGCCCCCCGTATACCGAACACAACACGAGTGAAGAAATGAGTGCATTTAAAGAACAAAGGGTCGTGGTTACCACCTTATTAATACATACAAATACATATTTATAGGCATATATAATATCAGCTGGTTTGTTGTGTTCTTTCTTAACCTCAGTAATTACTAACTTAGGTTTTTATTGTTGTAGTTATTTATGTTTTAAACAATGGACACATATACTTCCATATTAATAGGATATTAGCAGGTTACTAGCACACAGTCAGTGGTGGAAGTGGATAATTCCTAATAATAAAGACATAAAACTGTTTCCCTGTTAACAATAGTTTATATTTTGATGGGTCTGATCTGCAGCGTTGATTCTGATCAAAGGCAGTATTTTAGTGAATGTTACTTTTTCTTTTCTATAGTTACTCGAGGGAAACAATTAAAGGCTTTGATGGTTGTGCTGCAAGCCGGTAACAATTTGATTCCTGACAAGCAACCCACACAAGCTAATTATCCATCGGTGTTAACGGGGCTTTGGTCTTCAGTGCTAATAATGACATTTTTATCCAACTTTCATGTTAAGGCTGAGAATTAAAAGCAGTGTCTGTGTCATCGCTGCGAGCGTGTTCGTGAGATCAAAGAACTGCCGCCTCGCAGGAGAGCTCTGCAAAGACTGTACATGAAGGACAGACACGCTGAAGCCAGCGTGGAGGTGATGAAAGCCTGCATTCTTTGCAAGAGCAGACAGGGGGCGCTGGTTTCAGGAAAATGCTGTCTGTGGGAAACCTCAATAAACCCTCTTCAGTTTCACGTGCTACTGAATACAACATGAGGTTTCTTTTGTAGTAGTCTCCATTAGAGCCGGAACGGAGGAGAGAGCAGGCTGTGACGAAAGCAGGAGCCCAGATTGACAGCTAAAAATGGGCTCTCTGAAATGCCCGGCTGAGAGAGCTGCAGCGCGCGGAGCTTTTTGTCTTTGTTGGCTTGGATGCTGCGGTTGCTATGATACAGAATATCCACAGAAATAATGCAATTACCCGACTCTAGCGGGCCGCCGCTTAACTGGCAGACCAACAACGAATGAGAATTATGCTGCATTCTTTTCTCATGTTAATACTGTGGTATATGAAGACATCACAGAGCAGCTCCATTGTCATGCAGCCCCTGCACAGGTGACAGTGGGTCAGTGTAGTATTCTTCATCCTGACTGGGGGAAATGATGCAGCGCTTTACCTGAACCTGACGATTTTCAGCTATTATTGACTCAAAAACAGCCCAAAGACTTTGGCAGGCACCTCCTCTGTAAGCAGGCTCACAGTTAGTCTCACGCACAGCCTCGGTTTCAGGCAGATCCACTCGTGGTTATCAGGATGGTCACTGGCATGTTGTGACTAGTTTTAACCCCCCCTTTTAAACACGTCACCCCGCAGCTCCTCTCATCGCTGAGCTTTTCTAACTGATCTCTGGCCAGTTCAGATAAGCTGAGTCCCATCTGCTCACCGCATTGAGCGCACTGTACACTGACCATCGCACCATTTTAGTCCCACAGAGTTGTGTGTGAAGTGATGACTGTGAAATTAACTGTGATAACTCCTGCTAATGCTCCTTTCTGAAGGCCCCGCGACTGTCTCTCTGTCCGTACACTTCATTATTCCCACTGCTTTCAATGTGTGCTCGTGTTACTGGAGGGGATTTCATGGGGAAATACGCCTGAGAACTCCCAAATTAGGCCAAACAAAAGCACAAAGCTCTCCGTCGGGGATACAGTTAAAAGTGCTGACAGTCTGGTTTTTTTTTTTCCCTTAAATGAGACTCATCGTAGCGGTTTCAAACAGAAATGCCCAAACAAAGCTTTGCAATTAGAGTATTTCTTGGTTTACGGGAGCTCTGGATCCTTTTAACGCGACATTAACAAATCTGAACCTTTTTGCAGCCGTTTCTCTCCTGCTTCACACGTATCAGCCTATTCAGGCACGGGTAATGGCCGTATTTGTAAAATAGCCATGAATCCATCAAGTTTAAACAGCTTTTTCAATGAGGGAAAAAAATTCTTATCAGTAAAGTTGCAACCGGACCCACAGCATCAGACTCGGAAAGGACAGTGCATTTGTTAATATTAATATCAATATTCCCCATAATCTTTGTGGAGCTGTGAGTGTGAATTGAGGGCTGGCTGATTGGTTTTCATTTTTAACAAGGGCTGTGGAGAGGCAATTTAATTTCTTCTTCTCCTGCCTCCTGGGAGACTATATACTTCTTTTTTTTTTGCACTTTCCTCTCCAAAAAATGTCAACATGACTTTGTCAGCACTAAGCACATTCTCCGCTGTGACAGATATCACCTGACCCCAATTTATGAAAGGCACAGAAGAGACACATTCCTGCAGCACAATATGAATATATTATCGCCCCGCGTTGCCCTGTGCTCAGGATTATATTGAAGGATGTGCCTTCACTTAAATAAGACAAAAGTACTCTATTTGGATGCAAAAAGGAGGACAAACAGCCTGAGTGGTCAGAGGAGCCGCGCTGGA
This sequence comes from Cichlasoma orientale, assembly GCA_034780415.1. Taxonomy (NCBI): domain Eukaryota; kingdom Metazoa; phylum Chordata; class Actinopteri; order Cichliformes; family Cichlidae; genus Cichlasoma; species Cichlasoma orientale. Next base: position 5,457 of record JAVDPK010052906.1, read on the forward strand.
CCAAAAAGGTGCATCCAAAGATAAATTCATTAGGCTTTTATTTCCGCACAGCGGAGCAGCAAGATAGCATCTCCTTCCTCACGCTCCTGACATCTGTGCACGCTTTCTGTCTCTCCTTTTCAATGCCGCCGTCAGCCTCGAGTTCAAAAGCAGCCTGTCTCCCTGACGCTGCAGCGCCATTATGGCACACATATTAGCTCCAGCTTCTCAGCTAAGCAAGGCGAACAGCAGTTACAGAGCAGCCTCCTTTCTCCCTGTGATGGTGCTCTCTGCCACCGGGAGAGGAGAGCCCGGCTAATGCTTATTGAACTCCTTTCTCAGCAACAGCCATAAACGCGCCTGTGGAATGAAACCTCGATTAGGCAAATCTATACGTTACATAAGCGTGCGCTGCACATGCGCACCGACACGTGCGAAGCATCTGCACAGGTTCGACTGCGTGCAAATAGGTGCGCGCACACATACACGTTCACACGCCGCATTCAGAAGACATCTGCCGTCATGTGACCACGAGGCATTCAGATGCTACCCTCCAATGAATATAAAGTATAAACACTCCTCCAAATTCTCCACCCCTGGCCTCTATTTCATGCCATTATCTTGGCATAATAAACACATTAGCTTCTCCCTACCCAATTCCTTCTCCTAAGATGAATCTTTCCCCACTACATAAAATAATTTGCCAGCATTATATGTGATGATGAATAATTCATGAGGGTTCATGGAGAGTTTCAGACCCATCTGAGTCCTGGAGGAGGCAGAGCTGATAGACACCCAGGTTCTACAGATGGACCGCCTCTCAGGGAAGAAAGTGGAGGATTTTCTGAAAAAGTCTTCCTTTGAAAATGATATACCGTGGCCCGTATTCAATATGAAGGCCACTTATTCACCCAGGCACGAGGGCCTGCGAAATGAAGACGCAGTATCAGCTGACGCATCCAGTAGTCATAACTGCATCAAGTGAAACGACTTCTAAGTTGTACAGTGGAGATCTTTGTTTCCCACATCCCCAAAATAGACTTAACCTAAACAGAACCTGGTTCATTAACACTGGAGCAGGGAAACTTCCAGACTGTGCTCTGCAGGTACTTTTCATTTAAGCGTCATTACTTTACACTCAGATTAATGCTTCAGGAATAGGTTTTATCTGCCTGCCCCCATGGGTGTGAGCTCATTATGTTTATTCAAATAAATCGCTTCTTCGGGGTTCAGGAATAAGTCACGTGTGTACTCTGTTTCTGTCTCTCCTTCGTCCCCCCATCCATTTAAATTACATCCGTACCGTTGCATTTATTCCCATCATCGATAGCAGTGCCCGGTCAACAAAGCCGCCTGTGCAGAACAGCAGCAGACAGTCTGACGGGAACCCCAGTGGAACATCCCACAATCCGGCCCGTTCTCGTTTCCACAGCGTCACGTGCTGCTGCTTTGTCGAAGCATTCGGCACCTCGCAGATAAGCGACTGTACTGTAGCGCACTGCGTTCAGCCAGCAGTGATGTGGGTTAAGGTTGTGATGGGGTGTATTTTTACCCCAAACCACACTGAGCAGTTGCCAGTGCCTAAACTTTGGCACGAACAATCTTGGCACCGTTTTTAGTGTCGAATTCTTGCCAAATACCTCTAAGTGCAAAAACCTCACCGAGGGGTTTCTGGTGCATAAAGCTCATCAAGGTTTTACGTGCAGAAACTCCACCAGGAAGTGAAAAGTAAGAATCAAAGTGGGGAACACGGAGGTCCAAAGTGAGACCTCTTCTGCCTGACAGACCTGCGATTTAAAGCCTCAGTTGTAGCTAAAAAGTGTCACACAGTCACATTGCTGTGGACCGCCACAAAGAGCAGTAATATCCCAGTTTTCTTCTCACATGATTTTTTTCTATTACCATTAAAGTTCTCTTCACACATGATAGCACAGTGGCAGCCGAGGCCACTGTATGCTGATATTATGATGAACAAATTCATAGCAGATTAATAGATATCAAAACGGGCTTCATGCGTGATTTCAGGCGACACGCATGCAGTGAGTCACACTCAAAATCTGGGATAATGGATGACACAAACGGTGACAAAGACAAAGAGAGCGGACCGACAACAAAACTGAAGATTCAGAACAAAATTGTCCACTTTACTCTCTGCAAGCCTTCCAAAGGGCAGCCTGCACGCTCCCACATTCACTGATTTGCTGATTCTCCCTCAGTAGCGATTGCCTTCAGGTCAGCCTCCCTTTCTTCCTTTATGCCTGTGTGTAAGTGTGGTGCCTTCAGTACACCACCAAATCCGGTCATTTCAGTGCATTCATTCATTTTCTTTGTACGATGATCAATGGCGTGTTTAGAAAATGGTTTAAAATGTGAAACTCATACTGTTCTGTAAAGCCAGACAACAACTGTGAGAAATGAATTTTTAGTAGTAATGTCTGCGCTTGTATAATATTTCAATTTTATTTATACAGCATCAAATCACAACAAACGGTCGCCTCAGGGCACTTTATATTGTAAGGTAATACAGAGAAAACACAACAGTCACAACGACCCCCTATGAGCAAGCACTTGGTGACAGTGGGAAGGAAAAACTCCCTTTTAACAGGAAGTAATGTCCAGCAGAACCAGGCTAGCCAGTTAGCTTAAACTATATCCATGAAAGCTCAGGATTTAGCTACTGGTAATTGACAGGGTAGTAAATACATTAGAGGGTTAGTTAGGCAGCCGGCGTCTGCAGCGTCTGCTAGCGACCAAAACTCAGCTTCAAAGCAATGTGCAAGAAGTAAATGGCTCCATGTGTGGACGCAGCTTTAAGAAAGACAGACGCATCCCGTCCTTGCAGCTCCATCTCTCTCCCACACATTCTCGGTGGGAGGAGGTAAGATGCAAATAAGGCCGATCTGATATTGGTCTGATACTGACCCAGAAGCCGGATCAGATTGGAAAACGAGCTTATCCATTCAGTTCAGTTCTGTGATTACTTCACCATGCACCAGCAGCAGCTAGCAGTAGAGCTAACGTACCGTGGCGGACGCTAACAGCAGAATGCCAGCAGTTTGGAAGCTTTTCAGGCTGCTACACCAACAGCTTCTGTTTGTAAGTCTGCATACAAACAGAAGCTGTTGGTGTGTTTGCACACTGTGGTCATTCATGCCCGTATGACCACTGTGTGCAGTTTTTATTATCTGTAAACTGTGGTCAAAATGAGCTGATGTGACTGGAAAGATCCAACAGCAACATGCTTTCACTCTCATCATGAGACCTCAGCACTTGTTGGTCAGCTTTCATTATATATGGTAACATAACATGTTGTCTACACGATTAAATACTATTTCACTTCAGTGGACAGTCGGGCTCATCGTCATTGGAGGCGATCTCAGTGCAGAGAGATATCGAGATGAGATTCTGGGATCTCTCAGGTCTGGGACCGAACTCTATCCTCCAAGATAGAGTCCTCCAAGACATCGAACACTTGTGGGATCAGCCTGGGCGTGTTGTTCGTGCACAACCACACTGGCTGATCTGACACAAATGCAGCAGTGTGTGATCAAGCTGGTGACCAGCATGAGGAGGAGGTGCCAGGCTGCTGTGGCTGTGTGTGGTTCTTCCACATGCTGCTGAGGCGTCTGCTTGTTACACGAGTAAATTGTTAAATTGTTTCTGCAGACTTCAATCATCCAATCCAACAAACGGCAGCAGAATCAGCTGTTTGGCACAGAAGATTTTCATGGGCGCGACCCGCAGACTCAGCTCTGCTGCTCGACTCATAAATGCATTTTCATTCTTACAAAAGTGGCTCCACATAAACAGGCTTTCCAACGTTGTAACATTTATTACTAAGAAGCAACGTTACAACAAAGAAATAATCCACCAAACACTGACTTTTTATGCTTATTATTTCATAAATACATAAAAATGTAGCACATTTACATATTCTTGGATTTATTTCTTTGTTACAATTCACTTTGTAAGCCCCGGTCTCCTCCTCACAGCGAGGAATACAGATTAATTAATTAATGAAACACAGGTATGTGTGTATATTGTTGACAGCAGGTCACACCCTCATTACCTTCCACAGATAATGTCCCGTATTAATGAAAAGAAACAGCTTACCCAGATTTCTGGGACAGTTTCACTCATGGGCGCTTTCATTGCCAGTATGTGTCACAGCACGCGTGCAGAGACGTCACGAGAACCTCTTTTAGAGACGGAACCAGAATGGTGCGCGTCTCCTTCTGACCCGCTGATATTAGTTCGATCCACTGCACAAAAACCCGACTTTGGTTCGGCTGTGCCGTTTGCTCAGCAGCAGTGAACACTTGCAGAAAGAGTTCAGCAGCTGCTCTGAGGCCCGTTCGTGTAATTGCAGCAGTAGATAGCATTGAGCTGTGATGGTAGCTGTGACTGTGAGGCAGCTCTTTTATTTATTTTAGTAATGCTGTGCAGAGCGCGTCCACTTTATTACCTCCACGCACTGGATAATAAACTTTATTACATCACACAGCACGTTATGTCTTTCTCTGCACTTCTGTGTTATCCTATAATTACTTTAAGATTTCAGGGAAAAAGAATCACGACTGTTTGCTGTTAGCATTTAACAAAAATCAGGTAAGTCTGCGACACACTTTTATCAGAGGGTTCAGCAAAACTTCTGACTGCGCTCTAATGATGTGACCAAGCCTCTATCAGAAAAGGGCTGAATTTTCATTATAAGATATTCTGATGTGGCTGTGGCATCAGTGATTAAGGAGGACAGAATGTGATAAGCAGTAATGGGCTGTCAGCGTATTATCTAGTGTCAAGAAAAGGTGATGTAGGAGTAGGAAGGAGCAGCAGGAGACAGGAAAGAGAAAGGACCGTATCACACCGGAGAAAAGTGCTGCTGACAGCTCCGTGTTTTCCTGAAGCCAAAAATGTTTTAAATGGATTTTCAGGAGCAAAACAGATAAAAAAGAGAGCAAAAAAGTCTTTCGATAACCAAACTGAAGCTCGATTACACCCGAAAACCCGTCGTCGTTAAATCACTAAGGAGGCAAACATCAGAACAGGCAGAGCAAAGACTTTTATTTACCTGCATCTTTATTTACCAGAACAGCTCTCTGGCTCGTGTTGACTGATGGAAGAAGTCCCCCGATTTCCCATCTGCAGAGTGAACTCTGATATTTCAAGGCTCACATTTGAGAGATGGTTTTCTGATGGGTCAATACACACACGCTCCTGGCTTTGTGAACGCACTGAAAACAATTAATGTGGATGACTGCAAGCTAATCCAAAAACAGGACTTTACTTTTCTCTTTAGCAGCGTGCTAGTTTATCCAACAACATGCACGGTGATAAATCTGTTTATGATTTCATATTGTGCATCATTCATCATTTTATTATAACTCTGCATTTTTGTATTTAGCTGCAGAATAAACACAGGTGCACGACTACATAACCTCCTGAGACCTGAGCTCCTGTTTGTGATGCCTTTTTAATTTCTCCCAGATGGACCTGATATATATATATATAATATATCTAAACAAGATTCCTCTTCAAACAGGAAGTTGTATTTTGTTACATATTTTTGTAAAAATAATAAAGTCCTGGGATTGGCAGAGTGACGTATGAGCCAAAATGTGACGTGTCCATATGAGGACGTGGGTCTCAGGAGGTTCATACGCTGCTTTTTGACTCACCTGCGGCGCTGCATAAGCTCCACAGCATTATGATCACTTACTTAGCTGAGGAGACTCTAATGAATATTTAAGTGCAGTAAACTGGAGGTCTGCGGACCGAGAGGAAAAGGCAAAAACACAATGTTATTATTATTATATGCAAGTTAATGCAAATTAATACAATGATACAAAAACCTGAGGAAAGCAGTGAAAATGTGATGAGCTAAAAGTGAAAGTATAATGTGGGTAAATGGAGCTTGTGCTGATGAGATTCTGGGTGGATACTGATGTTTAAAACAACTGTTAAAACGTATCCAACATGGCAGCGCACAGACTGCAGTGCTGCTGTCAGTGCGGCCTGTTTCAGGTTGGTTAAAATGGTCTGAGTAATATGCTTCTGTCTATTAACCTCGCGGTCACAGCTCGACATTAAAACATCAGGAGTGGAGCCATAAGCAGACCCATGCACTGCAGCGGCCGGCGGTAACCTGTTCAAAGAGAATAATTCTCACCAGCGCCGAGGCAGCTCCAGCCTTCTGGCTCCAAACACGACGGCTAAGCATCGAAGCCGAGAAGATAAAGAAACTCGTCCGGGTCCAAATAAAGCAGCATCTCCAATCCCTTCAGTTGTTTAAATAAGGTGTAATCACTGCTGTGTGTTTCCACTGGAGGCCAAGTGGTGCTAACTCAGGCTAATTCCTGCTCTGTTTGATCAAAGTCGGCGCGGTACCCTGTGGTATCCCACACGGCTTAAAGCGAGAATGAGTCTGAGCTGCTGAATTAAAATTCAGCAAAGCTACAGGACTGGCTGCTCGAGCATCTGTAAGGCTTTACCTTTTCACTCTCACATGTCAGCGCAGCGGGTTCACCTCGGTACGCCTTTATTAGCACTCTGCTGTGACATGAGCATTCAAATCACGTGAAATCAATTTCTGAAATTAAAACCGAGCTCAAGCTGTTCTCGGATGCAGAACTTGTCAGCTGTCCATCTCAGTATGTTGCAGGCAGCCATAGATTTGTTCAAATATGGCTAAATATCCCATTTCTGGCTGAGCTTCTGAGCTTTGATCAAAGCAAACATGTAAGCAGCAATATTCTGTCATATTTTGGCTAAACGTTGGGCATTTGGAGCATACTGTGCATGCAGATGGAAAACAGTGGATGATGAGTGGCTTCTGAAGTTTTAAATGGAGATTTTAATGCATCCAGAAAACCTTCTGTCAGCGTCCAGTGGAACCGGCTAAAGCGCTGTTCGGGGATTTCAAATGATTTAATGTGGCTCCCGTGTCCTTATGCACTTTACGAGGCTTTTGTAAGCTGTGATGGGAAAAGAGGAGGCTGACAACCGAAGGTCATCGGGGGGAGTGAAGATTACAGGTCAGCCCCCCCAGCTAAAGTGGAGGCTTGCAGGGGCTCCACGGTGAAGTTCTGTGTGTGCAAAAGGAAGCAGAAGCCCATTCAGAAGAACTGCTTCCACCCGCCTTTATTGCATCACTTCTTTATTGACAGGGGCAGAGAAATGGCTCGCTCTCCCCCGCAGCATTAACGGATTGTTTTTTTTTAATGGAAATTTAAAATGTGCACTAAAGCAGGAAATGTAATCAAGTGACAGGATCAAACCTGAAAAATTGCTTTTGCAACACCCATTGCCTGGAAGAAACGTAAAAGATGGTTCAATAAAGACGGAACCACACAAAACACTGCTCACAGATATCAAGAAAAAGTGCGTTTGGGCTGCAGGAGAAAGCCCGAACACGCCTGTGCAGGGTCAAACTAGCTTAGTGCCTCTAACGCCTGAACCGCCGACTATTTCTGCACATGAAATATTCCCTCATATACAGTAAACTGCACGGGCCCTGGAAATAACAAGTCTTAGTGGTATTACCGTGCAGTCCCGCAGTAATGGAAGTACACACGAGACGCGCAAAAGCCATTAACACGTTACACGAACACGGAGCTGAAAACGACTGAGCAAGCAGAACGACTCAGTCGATCCGCCGCACGCGTTTCACGAGACATGAAGCAAGAAGAGGGCGTCGGTGTGTGTGAGTGTGCTCGTCCCATTAGGGACCCGAGTGAGGATTACCGACGCGTTAGTGTCCGCTGGACTCTGCTGATCACATTCATGCAGCTGCTCTTCGTCTATAATCAGCTGTGGAATGAAGATGTTCACATCCTGTTTTCCTTTTGTTTTCAGGCCCTTGTCTTTTTTTCCTTCAAATGCTGCGATGTCATAATTAATACTCACCGAGCAGCCGCTTCTCATTTTCTTTAAAAGCATTTTTTAATGGCAGGCCTGTGTGAGCTTTATGAAACCTGTTTTCTTCTCTTGTAAAGAACTACATCCCTCAGCTGTTTTTGCTTCCTTCATGACCTTTATCACCAGACTCGGTGTAAAGCGTGCACAGCAGAGGGGCCTGGGCACAGATCCCACAGCGAGCCGCTCAGACCCAGCACCATTCAGCCTCTTCCTCTTTTATGTTCATACACTTTCAGTTTACACGAGAACATTTTCAGGTGAAAACGGTAACGTTTTGATGCGTTTGGCCTCCTGTTTACACGACAGCGGCGTGAAGATATGATGATCTATCACAGGGAGACCACAGTGTAATATCTCTCGAATGAAGCCAAAGCAGAAGCACCCTCAGACAAAGCAAAGAGCAGAATGAAGGATGAAGGGAGCGGTTGGAAGAAGCAAACAGTTAACCCTGAAAGAGTTCTCGCTCAGAGGAAGAACTGTCGAACAGTTGGAGGTTACTCCGGGGGCAGAGGCAGAGGTTTAAAACAATGACACAGTAAGAAAGAGGTTTCGAGGTCTTTTGGTGTCTCAGCTTTGGGTTGTTGTGTTCCTGCAAACTATTTTCTGCTCAGCTGGACAGATGACCAGATGTGGCTAATGATCGCTGGGAGGAGGATTTTCTCCTCTGCATGTATGAGTGGAGGAGCATCGGGTGAGGAATTGCTCAAACCTACTGAATGCAGTCGTAGCAGAAGCCAGACTGAGCTGTGGAGAATGTGTGTCACTGTGTAGGTGGTAAAACAGGCCTCAGGAGTGGAGTTATAGCAAGAATAAAGTCTGTCAACCAGGATGTTGCTGCAACGCGCTGCACGATATTCTCCGTTGCCAAGCACTTGCATCCAGAGGTGGGGAGCCAGAGAGTCGCTCAGTGACGGTTTACAGCTCTTATCTATAACTCAAAGAACCAAGAAACCAAGCAGTGACAGACACACACGTTAATTTCAGGCAGGTTCCCGTAATTCCAAAAGTAAATAATGACCTAAATTGTGCGGAACTAATTTTATGTGCACGTTTTGAAAAAGAGGCTCTAACCACCATCCTGTGGGGGTATATAGTTATCCAGCAGCATCCAAACTGTTTCAATTAAAGCTCAGCATCCACAAACGGAGGGTCACACGAGCGCCGGTCCATCCAGCGTCAGGAACGTGCATTCGAGGAGGCCCATCAACAGCACCGCGGAGAGATCCTGCAGGCTGAAAATAACTGTGGATCGGGAGGAGCAATCAGTGGGCTGCATGTTGTGTGGAGACAAGTGGGGGGCTGATTACCTCCAGTTGGTTTGCCCTGGAAATCTGATGCCAAATCAGTTCTTCACGTTGCACCTTGGACAAACATGCCGCAAAGCTTTCACCTGTTGGAGAGCGTTGGTGGAGCCTTTCCAGAGTGGACGAGCTCTGGGACCGAATTCAGTCTAATAATTTGAAAGGGTGACAGCTGTGTGTGCAGAGCAGCCCTGCATTTGATGCTTTACTGCAGAATTAAACCGAACCAATGAAAACAAACTTGCAAGTAGGTAAAGAAAGGGGAAGCTTGCATGCGGATGTATCAGAGCAGATTTATAGCACATTAGTTTTTATTAAATCCAACATTCATGCATGACTTAAACACGTGAACGTGTTGATTCCTGCAGTGGGAACTGAGCCGAGTGAAGAAACAGGGACAGATTCTGCATCCTCTTCACTTCCAGTACATACTATTTATTTTCACAACCCCCCCGATATACTTACAAGTTTACAAATATTTGCAATTTCGTATACAAGGTGCAAATAAAAAGAAATCTCCTGGTTTGGCTGCACCACTTATGTTTGTATTGATGGAAGCGCCACAGGGTCCGGCAGAGGCTGAGAAGTTAAGTAGCTGAGCAAGTAAATCGTGATGCCACTGCCCCCTTTATTGACCACTCTGGGCATCCAGCTGTATGTGCAGCAGGAGCATTACTCAAAGCCAAACAGCTTGATGCACTCCTCAGACTGATGATGTCTAATTGTGAATAGTTTCCTTTAGAGGCTCACAGAGACGTCAGCTGGGATAATCAGTGCGCTGAGGTAGAACTGCTGCAGATCGCGTCCAGTGTCAAAGTGCCGTCCGCATCGGTGCTGCTTAATAACTTTTACTGTCTTTTACCTTTGAAACCCGCTCGGCCTCCGAGACCATCTGGCTCTAATCTGCTACATCGTTCTGAGTCCAAACTAAAGCATTTGGCTGGCCGTATGTGGAGGAAACATGTTACATAAACAAACAGAAACTCGTCTTGCATTGCACACGTGAGTTTTTCCAGCCTCAGCCTGCTCACTCAGAGCCGTTCGAGTTCTTGCTCACGATAAAGCAATTTCTCTTTATCCCGCTGAGGCGCTAATAAACTGCTGTTCATTGTGACAACAGCTAAAATCCAATTTTGCTCCGACTCTTTTTTTGCTTAAATGATGGATCGCGACGGCCTCTCCGCGGACCACATGACTGATCTCGATAAAACGGTTTCTCGTTGGCTGCATCTCCAAAGTCTTTGCTGTAAAGGACTGCAATTAATGATTGACAGAAACAGCCACTTTGGCACCTAACCCTGATAGAAAACACGGTTCAAAAGTTTGACTCCTGTGTGCCCACTTCAAAATTCCATGTATTTTTCAATTTTCTCTGTAGCGAGTAAATATCAGGGGTGTCAAACTGGAAGTGTGAGGGTAACCTGAGGGCACAGTGGTCCTATCTGGCAACACACAGAGCCCAGCGTGACACTGTCTCAGTCCACAGGAGCTAAAGGCTGATTGATGGTAAGAGCTTCTCTCTCTGCTGAAGGATGGAGGGAAAGACCAGCAGAAAGGGGGAAAAAAAAAAGAAAAAGACAGATATTGAGCGTGAAATGAGCACAAAAGACTCATTAAAAATCTCCACGTGGCTCGCCACTGTTTAACTTTATGACAGACATTAGATCTCTGCACTGTGCAGATACATGCTGAAGAAGGTGGCCGGGAAACGCACCTCTAACTAAATCAGCCCGACAGGTGGAAGATTAGGCGAGGCTGTAGCTCTTCTGTGTGAAGTCAGCCTTTCCCGGAGACGGAGGAGCAGCATGTGGCGCCGTGTGATACAGGCAGAGGCCGTCGGCGGTCCAGGAGCAGGTGACCTATGCATCCCTCCTCTGCTGGGGCCTGTTTATGTACTGCTCCCTTTTTTATCACACCTTACCACAGGCCTAATTAACAGGGTCCATCCAACAAGGTGTGCTGTACATTAATACCCTAACACTGCTAACCAGAGTCCCTCAGAACCAAGACAATTAATCCTAATATAATTAGAAAGTGGGGAAGTTCAGGGAGTCGGGTATTCGTGTGAAGATCAGCGGCTTTCGTCTTGGTCATCGCTGCCCCTGAGTTATCTGCTGGGGGCTCTGTTTGATATGAGACTCACAGATTATTCTTTGGCATTGATTCAAGGATGTGTCGTCTGTTAAATGATGAAGCACACAGTTATTTTTTTATTTATTTTTTTGCTGAAGGTAGAGCTAAGCAGGGACGGGGCTGGAGGAGAATTAGTGGGATGCTAAAGCAGCTGTGCCATTTATGCAATTTACAGCATCCGCTTCCTGTTATTAAAGCTTCGGAGCCCCTGTGCATTTTTTATTAATCTTCTATCTGGCGAAGGCTTGCATTACAGGTTTACTATCAGCCTTTCTGCACAGCCTCTGACTTTTAAGCTCACACTGTACGGATGAATTGATCAACCGCGATGCGGTCCTCACATTAAAAGCATGCACGGTCAGGTTTGCACTCGAGGCATTTCTGCATATCACAGCAAATGAGGCAGAAATGTGGCCGGAGTCAAATTAATCAGGGGCTTCCAGTCTGAGGCAGAATGCACGCTTGGCCTAAAAACTGACTACAAAAAATCCTTTTTAAGTATTTAAAGCTTCATGCAAAAATGCTGGGGCATCACTTCGAGTGGCACAAAAGCCATTTTGCATTCTGGCTGCATTTTGAAATCGTATCACCCGTCTGGCCTTTCGCAGTCGCCGACCTTTCCGCGCGATGCGCCGTGGCAAGATCAGAGGCGTCTCTCGCAGAGTGCTGCACAGGCTCGATTTGGGACAACGTGTTTCCAAGAGGAGGAAAGTTTTCTCCAGCGTGCAGCCGAAGTATCGAGAAGCACACCACATTTCCCCCATCAGACCCTGTAATCCCTCGCACTGTCTCCTCCATCTATTTGACATGAGCCCGCTCCATTAGTAGGATTTTAAGCCCGAGGCGAGATTTAAACACAGAGCAGGTTTTGAACAGGATGTTGGTTTAAGCAGTGCACTCGTTCTCTCCGCTCTCAGCAGAAAGTCTCACTGTGCTGCCATAAAGGCTGTGACCTATTTTAGCTCACACAGCTGAAGTCCTTTAAAGGGTGTATCTAAATGTCACGCCAAATCAATCAGCGGGAGGAACTGTTGAGTGCTGCCAGCACAGATTTTGTGACCCAAAGGCTTAAAAAGCAAAAGCACACCGGACAACTGTACACGGCTACCTGATGCAGAGGCGGCCCTGCAACAAATAATAATGATAAAAAGTCTGCATTGCTTCAGTGTCTGTGTCCCTGGGTCAGACGTGTGCATTCAGCCACGCCGCCGTCTGCCGTCGTGCCCTTTGGCACACGGGATGAGTCATATAGCTTTTGCAACCCGTGCTCACACCAACAGCTGGGTGGGTAACCCTGTAACACACGATTACACGCCGGTGGAGGCTTATAGGAGGCAGTGCTCAGTATTATCATATTAAAGCATGTCTGCGGTTCAGACAGTTCTATATGTGAGACAGCACAAATGCTTCAGTGACATGAAACTGAACACAATACAGATGAACGTTTTCCTGAGAGCTGAAAACATGACGCGGACTTGTGATGGAATATTTTTACTCCTGCATCCAGATCGTGTGGATTTGGGAGACCTGCCGGCTGTTTGTGTCGATAACACCCCTCACAGCTCTCGAGGTGCGGTTCGCACGTCGGCTGCAATCTCCTGCTTGCCTCGACCCGTTGTCTCACCACCTACCTCGACCAGAGCTGTCACCCGCACTTCACTCTCACCGAGCTGTTTCCTCCCGTCTCTCCAAAGCCTCGCGTCCCTCAAGTCATTTATCACCCTGTTTGGACAACCCCCCCTTTCCCCTCCTGTAGCAAAAGCATGATTTCTAATTAAACCTTCTAACTGTGAGGTTAAAAGCCAATTTCATGCACCTTACTCTTGATAAATAGGAAGTAGCCCCTTAACTCCTTTAGCCCTCTCCCTATCTGTTGTGCCCAGGCTACTCTAGCCTTGCCAGTCTCCAGTCTGCTCCATTCCTCCAAGTTCCACTTCTCCCGTATAAGTTTCTTCAGTAATAACATCAATTATTCATCGTTCTTCAGAAATGTCATTAATGGCGAGTCAGTGGGGGTTGGGGGTGGGGGGCAATGAAGTGAAAAGACACCCGTATAGACCATTTATTGCTGAAATAATTCTAATAGGCATAATAGGAAGCATATCAATTCAAACCCCTTCCAACCACATTTATGAGCTCCCAGGTCGAAGTTTTAAAACTGTTCTGCAAGAGTTCAGCTTTTCTCGAGGGATTGTGCTCAAATATTAATTATTTGGCTTTTATAAGAATCATTGATTCCCCCGATGGAATGTAAAACATGATCCAAAAAAAAGAGGAAAAAAATGCTGCTCATTTTCTGAAGGTAGAAGAATGGGCAGAGGCATTGATTAGGGTCTTTGTCGAAGAGTCATGCCTGAAGGCTCTGTTGGACTGGGGATTAATTACCATCTTTGCTCAGGAAAAGGAAACATTGATCTGAGTGAATGAAGAAAAAGAGGATTAATGACAGGCAGCTTTATGCTGATTAAGATTAAGTAGGACAGAAAAAAACAGATTTAAGTGTCTGACACAGAGCGAGATGATTGGGGCTTTGATTTAGAAAGCTACACCCAGTTTAGGCGCTGAGCAGCGTGGTTACTGTTCGCATTACCGATCAGTTACTGGTAACACAAACGTTTATATTTAGTGCCCATATCTGCGTGCATCCCATAAACAGAAGCATGCATCCGTGATGAGGTGTCGTTCACGTTCTTCCCTGAGAAAAGTCTCAATAATCCATTTAACCAGATTAAAAGTCTGCAGCCACGTTCAGCACCTGTGTCCAAGAGAACGTGTTGATTTAAACAGCTGTCATCAGGTGCACTGCTGCATATGTTAAAAAGGAAGAAAACTGCTGGTTAAGAGAACGAATTCAGTGAAAAAGAAAACCTTTGTAGCACACTCCCTGAGCTCGAAGCTAGCAGGCTAAGGCTACATTAATGCCTCTTTGCATGAAGCCCTCAGATCTCTGACCCAGCATTTAGACGCTGAGTTGCAGTGAGGGAGGCAGGTTTGATGTCTCTGGCTATTCTGTATGTCTTTCACATCTTTTTAAACTGTTCATCATAAAGCAGACGGTTTTATGGGAGTGCAGTCGCTGCAGTATTCTGGCTGTTTGGTTATTTACTGTCGCCGTCCCCGGGTCCTCCTGTGCTGCCTCGCTCTCGTGTTCGCTCTGTTCTCCTCCGTCTGTGTTTGTGTGTCAGTGGGTGTGTTACTCACCTGTTTCAGAGGTGTTTCTTCCTGGCCTCTCAGGGAGGGATTCATTGGTTAACTCGCCTGTTGTGCATGGAGTCATCAGCGCTGGCTATTTAAGACCAAAGAGCAGCAGCAGTCTCAGCCAGATCGTTGCATCAGCTGTAGGTACGGTGTCCTGGCTCCAAGTTTAACTTTCCATGCCTTTGTTTGGTTTTGGCTCTAACCTAAGTCTCTGTGCAGACGCTAATGCTAATAATTTGCACTAAACAAAATCCAGCTGGGCCCTGAGACAGGCTGGAGACCTGTTCAAGGTGTTCCCCAACTCTGGCCCTACAGTAACTAGGAGAAGCTCCAGTCAAGCTGAGGATTGGGGATGGAGGAAGGGATGGATGGATGGATGGATGGATGGATGGATGGATGGGTGGACGATGGATGGATGGGTGGATGGGTGGACGATGGATGGATGG